>CAODLS011871043.1:0-32072 GCA_948243855.1 Flueggea neowawraea
GTGCAGGAGCATTTACTGATTGTATGTGAACTTCTAAAGGCAAACTTGTATGAATTCCACAAGTTTAATAGAGAGTCAGGAGGGGAGGTTTATTTCACAATGCCAAGATTGCAGGTTTGCTGCACCAAAATTGTTCTGTAGCTCTCTTTTTTATATTTAATATCTTTGCTCCTGGTTTATAATCCTTTCTTGGATTTATCTATGCAGTCCATTACCATTCAGTGTCTTGAGGCACTTCAGTTTTTCCATGGCCTGGGTCTCATTCACTGTGATTTGAAGCCAGAGAATATATTGGTTAAAAGTTATAGTAGATGTGAGGTGAAAGTCATTGACCTTGGGAGTAGCTGTTTTGAGACGGACCATCTGTGCTCCTATGTTCAGTCTAGGTCTTACCGTGCACCAGAGGTTATATTGGGTCTTCCGTATGACAAAAAGATAGATATTTGGTCACTTGGCTGTATATTGGCAGAACTTTGTACTGGCAATGTAAGTTACCGATCACAATTTTTAATGGTTACTAATACATGTTTTATCAGTGCCGTAAAACTTTTAAAGGGATCATCATAAATACCATCAATAATACTTGAATGTCTTTTCCTTCTGTACTAAGACAAAATTTCTGTTTTCTGTTTTACATTTTTATATTTAAGAGATTTTAGAATTTAGAATAAGATATGCCTCTTCAAAAGCTTCTTGTTTATTGCATATATAGCCTTTTTTTTGGAGTGGACATCCTGGCATGTGATGCATGTACGAATTTCTGCTCTTTTATATATGTAATTTTAAATTAGATTTATCTAAATATCAACTTTTCTTGGATTAGGAAGAAGTATTGTTATATATTTGAAACATTTATTAATTTTATCTCACAATTGATGTATTCACAATCGCAAAGTATGTCTAAAGTGCTTCCTAGGGCCTCTGTATGGACAAGAATATTTATATGACTTGCATTGACTTTAATGATGTTGCCAACTGGTTTTGATAAAATTATGTTTTAGGTTCTTTTCCAAAATGATTCGCCCGCTACTTTACTAGCACGAGTTATTGGAATCATAGGTCCCATAGAGCAAGGCATGCTAGCTAAAGGTCGTGATACTTACAAGTACTTTTCAAAGAATCATATGCTTTATGAGCGCAATCAGGTATCTTTCCTCTTGTCAGCTTGTTTAATTTTCTCATTAGTCGGTTTGCATGAAGTTAAATAAGGCAGCATCTTCAATGATAGTTATTTGACTCTGGTTTTTTGTGTGTATGTTGGATAATTGAACAACTCTTAGTGGCTCTTTATCAAAGCCATAAGCCAACATGGATTGTCATGTTGATGTATATGTTCGAAACTGAAAGGTTTTATCACACTAAAAGGAGCATTAATCCCAATTACTCACATTTCATTCATGCATGGGCATACCTACCCTGAGATAGATGTTCTGGGATAAATTTCTCTTTCTCTTTCCTTACACGTTGGAAAAGACCATGACCTATATGAACAAAGCTTTTTAATATTAGCCTCTTTTCCTTTTTGAGTCCTTGACATCATTTTCTCTTGTAAGAAAACATGCAGATTATTCTAAAGCTAGGTTAATGTTAACTTAAACTGTACATATAGTTATATATTCTCTCATTTCCTCTGTGGAATTAATTGTTTGACATCGGATGGAAACACTAGTTATTGTTTTTATATTAATGTGTTAGATTGTTCTATCACTAGAAGGAAACATAAAAAACTTACTTCCCCAGCGCTTCCCTTCAACATCCCCTAAGCTGTCTATTGTTGAGTTAATTTTTCTTGGATTTAGTTCTTTTTAACTTTTATTACTGAAGCACGAGGCCTCTTTGCTCTTGGCCATGCCATATGCATTTTTGAATGTCCATACACACAAGCTACTGGTTGATTTTCTTTCTTTAAGACTGGCCATTGATGCTATCATAGAAATTTACTGCTGACTGAAGTTTCAAGGGGCATCTTCGTGCTAGAGATTCATAGGTGCATATGAGCATTTTCTTTGTTATCCAGTTTAGCATATTTTTTACAATTCAAAATGTTCTGCTTCCATCTTCAGGAACCGAACAGACTGGAATACCTGATACCAAAAAAGACATCCTTGAGGCATCGGTTGCCAATGGGAGATCAAGGCTTCATAGATTTTGTTGCTCATTTGCTCGAAGTAAACCCAAAGAAGCGACCTTCAGCATCTGAGGCACTGAAGCATCCTTGGTTATCATACCCTTATGAGCCCATATCTGCCTGAACCGACTGAAGGTTAAGAGGGGACAGCATGCTTTCACAGGCGCTTGGGGTTTCGGTGCCTTATTGGATTAAAGGATTTGATGCTTGAAGCGAAATAGCAACTAATATTTGGTTATCTTTCTAGAACTGATCCTGATGGTAATCCTGCTCTTCACATGCAATATGCAAGGCGCATTTGGAGGGTGCTTTTGGTTTTGTTGGTGATATCTGTTTTACTTCCCCGATGCCAAGTTGTATTTTAATTTTCTTTCCATGCACTTTGTATTCTTGGGGGGTTTCCTTTCTTCGTTTTTTATTTTGATGTGGTAAAGGGGAAATCTTAAATCTTGTTGTACATGATTGTGACAATTATTTTAGGTTATTAGTAATAGCATCTGAAAATAGCTGCTTATCCAATTTTGGATGTCTGCTTAGAGATGCTACGTTTTACTGAACTGTGGGGAGTTTGAGGATCGCCATGAGAGCGTTTCTGCTATTAATTTTGGTTACACACATCAAAGTCTCGCAGAGAATGTTCAAGAATGGAGTGCCTTCTTCATTGTTGAGCTTTGTGTAGCTATGAACTAAACTACGAGTTTGTTGAGTGATGGCAACTAAGGTCATCATGTTACTTGTGCATAAACATTTAAGATGTCTTTTTTGTTAAACGAGAAATTGATGAGTTGTAAATTTTACAATTGAATCGGTTCATCATGTATTGATATTTTAGTTTCTGTAACGATCGAGATCCAACTAGCCTAGGCGATCGTTAGGATGAAATTATTGACACGTTAGAAAGCTGGGGGTAACTCTCCCCATATCTCTCATCATAAAAGTGATAACTCTTACCAAAATGGTGGAGGAAAGTCTCGAGTCCGATACTTTCTTTGTGTCTTTCGCTCTTATACTACCAAGCTAAACAACCATTGGTTAGTAGTTGAAATTTAGTTATTATGAACCAAAGCGATGTAGACAAGTTAGCCATTATGGTTGAATAAAATAATTAAAATTTTTGCTCTTTTTTTTCCACTTTGGAAATTGATATTGTTATAAAAATTGCTTTCGGGCATCAACATTAAAATATGTACAACTAACTATATGTGCTATACAAGTCGTTGTACTAGCTCGAGTCCCTTGCTACACACATCTTGCAGAACTCTAAGTTGGATTTTACTGCTCATGATTAAGCTAACTGCCAAATTCACAAAGTTGTTATATACATAGTCAAATTTGCAGTTAAAATTGTCTTCACATATGATCAGAAGCCGATAACCTCGGTTTTCTCGTCCGGCCATTGTAGTTTCGGACAACACAAAGCAAAGCTCCTAAACAACAACGTTAGTAACGCCAAACTCGGTTGTCAATTTACGAGAGAGGTTCCCCTTAAATCACTAATTAGACACCAATTCATTTTAACACTTAAAGTCACAAGACAATACCATAACTAGAGAGCGATAGAGACTTGGTGATCAATGGCATCCAAAGTCATGTCAAACTCAACACTTTTGTTGAGGATCTTTGCTCTTTTGGCCTTCATTGCTTGTGTTGTGGTGTTTATTATCGACAAAGTGGCTGTCAAGATTGTTCTAAGCCCTTTAGCCTTAACTGATGGCACCAAAATTACCTTCACGGATTTCGTTGCTTTTAGGTACATTTCTGGTTTATCATGAATTATAACAATAATTTTTTATATTTGAATTGTGATAACATCATGCATTTTGCGCTATTCATTGATTAGCAATGGTGGAGTCAGGTGGGATTGGACTGAGTAGGCTGTCCCATCGACTGTCCGATGAACCTCTAAGGGTACCCGGCTGATCCCACTTGCTCTGTTTTGCCTCTCATTTTTTATTCTAGGATCGACTCAACTTGCTATATTTCAATCATATCTTAACCAAATTCTGATTCTGTCATTGTTAATCAGGATGTCATTGGTCGATCTAACATTTTTTAAATCAATAGCATTGCTCAATCTAATACCGAAGCTTGCTTTTCTTTTTCTTTTTCAAAAAAAATTCAGATATGTGGTTTCTGTGGCTGTAATTGGAGCGGCATATACGTTATTGCAGTTGCCTTTTGCTATATATTATGTCACCACAGGAAAGAGGTTGATCCGTAACGGTGTTTTGCTTGAACTCGACTTCTATGGAGACCAGGTCTAATTAATTTTTCTTCATTTTAATGAATTCTATCCTCTATACTATTGAAATATACCATTAATTGTTTTTCCATTATTTAAGTTATTAACGTATAATGATGTGATTGGGTTTTTAACACCCCATCTCTTTGGAGTATCGATTAAATGAAATTACTTAAAAATCAAAAAAATTGAGACTAGCTCTACATGTTACTTAATTACTTTCTTTAAATGAATTATACTCCTATAATTTTTCTTCTAGAAAAATATGTGCATTTTGAGTTGAGGCATATTTTTTTATTAATTCAAGCCAGCTCATCAAATTGATACTATTCGTTTAATAAACAATCACTGAAAAACATATTAAAGTAGAAAGAATTTAATAAATTAATTTGAGTTGAGACAACAACGACAAATTCACATAGGAGAAGTGCGATCCAAGTTAATAAAATCAATATATATATATATATATATATATTGTAATTGACTTGTTACAACTTTTGAAATACAATATTTTACTTAATAAAAAATAAAAAATATTTTAGACATTGATCTTTTCATTTAAACTTTATTAAGATTGCATACCGAATTAATTATTTATAGTGTTTATTCCCTGCTTGCAATATAAATAAGTACTTGTGCATTTAATAAATGAAAAAACATTTAAGATGGCTAAGTTTTATCCATTTCAATTGTTTACTTTTAAACTTGTAATATTTAAAAATCAGCTTAAAAATTGTTGTAAGTACACACAGGGATTGGAGATTTGTCTATCTGAAGACTATAAAAATTGAAATCCTCTAAAAAAGTATGATAAAGATATTTGAAAAACAAAGTTAATAGTAATTATTTGTAGTTATGGAAATTATTCAAGATTTTCTATCATAAAATTGATTAAAACTAATGTTAGAAATAAATATTAACATATACTAAAAGAGTATCAATTGATAGTAAGTATATATGAATTCATATATCATATTCAAAAACATAAAAATTGATTGATGAGATAAAGGATTATATAGTATAATTGAACTTTGATGAGGTATATTCTAGATGTATTGGCTTCATATGAGAATATATATATATGTATAGCAAGGACGGAGTTAGGTGGGCCGGCCGACCCTACAAATTATTTGCGATTTTTAGGGTATTTTGCTCCTTTATTTGCTCTGCTTTATTCTCGCTTTTTTATTTTAAGGTTAATCTCACCTAATTGAATTCTGGTTCGCCATTGTTAACAATAGATTTTTTTTTTTTAGATAATGGCGTTTCTCCTTGCTACAGGCGTAGGTGCCGGCTACTTCGTAAGTTTTGAATTGAAATCGATTTTCAACAACATTTTCAAAGTGATTGAGGATCCTACTGAACCAGAGATAGAAGAATCAAGAGTTGGTTATGTTAAGTTTTTTAATCGGGCAATTATAGCTACAAGTGTTCTATGTTTAGGGTTTCTTTGTATGGTTGCACTTTCATTTCTTTCATCCACCACTCGAAAATCTAACAAGAAGGCTTTTTTAGGTTGACAATTTCAATAGTCTTTGATATCCAATGGCAAAGTTAGAATTTGGTCGAGCTAGGATCAACCTCAAAATGAAAAAGCGAGAGATGAAATAAAGTAGGTGGCGTCGTTGAGGATACCGTAAGCTCCACATATAACTAGTGGGATCGATAAACCCCATCCAACCCACCTAACTCCGCCATTGTTGATATCACTGCTATGACTGCACAAATTATTGTTATTGTTATAACATTCTAAAATTTTGGAATAAGATTTTTTGAGATTTGTTATTATTACCTTCTTGTGAATTTGACTTTCAAATATATTGTATTGACATAAAGTTATACTCTGGAGAGAGGTATAAATATAATACTACATTGACCAATCAAATTTTCTCCTAAAAAAGCATAACAACTTTGAAGATCACTAGTATATTTTGTGAGGCAAGTGTGAAATCAATTGAACATTAAACAAATAAATGAAAATAAGGAAAGAAGAAGCAAACAATTTAAAGCAATTTAGTAATCATCTTAAATCAATTGCATCTATTCCCCAAGCCCACAAACTTGAACTTTCACTAAAACCTTATACCTATTACAGACCTTGTACTCATTATCCTTTGGCAACTAGAAAATATTGAGGTCAAATCTACTGCGGTCCCTGAGGTTGGGGTCCACACCCTTTTTTCTCTTTCTTTGTAATTGAGTTCCAGTTTGTGGTTCAGGTTCGGGTCAGGTTGGGGTTCTGTTTGTGGTTCAGGTTGGGGTTCATTTTGTTGTTCAGGTTGGGGTTATGTTTGTCCTTCAGGTGGGTGATGATGTATTTCAGATTCTACTTCACAATTTGCTTCAGAATTTGTATCAGACAATGCAAATTGTCCTTTCTCATGTTGTATCTCAATCTCATCCACATCATCAACATCATTACCTTCATCAACATCAACCACTACCATTAGAAGCAACACAGTTGTAAGACATCCTACCACTTTAGTAGAAATAGGTATAACCGACTCTAAACTAAATCTTTCAAACATGCTCAATATGTCTTTGTCATTCTCAATGAAGTAACCCTTCTTATCTTGAAATGACATAACCATACCAGCCTTAATGCCAAAAGCTTCCATTGCATTGTCGAACAAATCCATGAAGCTGTAGCAACCTTCATCAACATTTTCCAACGAAACTTCTACTGATTTGTGTATTAATCTAATTGTGTGAACGATATAACAATTCCTGCAAAACCCACCATCCATTAGTCAATCGGATTATAAACAAACACATACACAATCAGCTTCAAAACCCATTACACATATAAACAACATCCGATGAAATAAAATCATCACAAGTTTGATTAGTAAATTCATCACACAAAAGACGATTTTCCTCACATAAATAAAAACAACCGAACCCATTACATATTCAACTTCAAAACCCTAACTCCAAACCCGAACCCATTAAACATTCGGCTTCAAAACCCTATCAACAAAACCCGACCCATTACCCATTTCTGCCACTCAAAAGACGCCATCGCTGACCATCACGTTGATAGTCAGACCGAACCAACCCTGCTATTTCAGCGATGACAAATAGCAACTGAACCATAATGGAGAGTCACAGAGAAACGAAATCTCCGTCGGAGCGAACAGTCGAATAGAGATTGAACACCTAGACAGAGAGAGATACAAGATAGAGAGAGGGAGAGAGAGAGAGAGTTACGGTAAAGAGAGAGAGACAAAAAGGGAAAAGTGAAGAGAGGGGAAATAGTGATTTTGGTCTTTGAATTTTACCGAATGATGGGGCAAGGGGCATTTTAGACATTTGACATGTCCAGTTAAACTTAACTGACGGAAAAGGGGGTGAACGATCAAAACGGATAATTTTGAAAACTGGGGGACCGCATGAGAGATATGGGCAAACCTCAAGGACCGCGGTGGATTTGACCCAAAATATTATTACGAAGCTCACAAGAAACCAACATTATTTGCATATAACAACTGTATTTTTTACTTATGCGCCACTTGACAATTTCACTTTCTAAATTAAGTGATAATTTCTTCTTTTTATTTTTATTTTGATAGACTAACAACTCGACTAATCTCTCTCTTAAAAATATTTATAATACAACAAATAAAAATAGGAAGTTAAGAGAAGTGAATAGAAGATTTTGCTAATTTTGTTTTTTTCTCTTTCTACCTTGAATGCATTGATTTTGAGTGTGAAGAGATGTTTGGGGTTAATTTTACCTTATGCCCACAAAAGTGGTGGCTATGCTACATCATGGTCACATAACCATTTTTTTTAAAGAAAACTCACGGAAGTGAGTTGCTGAGTTCATAAAAGTCATAATACCCAGAATATGTGCCGCATAGGTGTCTGGATACCATGTCACATGACAAATGTCTTAGTTATCGACACAGGGGTTGCATACGTGGAAAATAAAAAAATTGCGACAAATGTCTTAGTTATCGACATGTGGTTTTCAAAACCCTAGCTGCCGTCTATTCTTGTTGAAAATTACGGCTCCTGGCAATTCGACTAACCTCATTCGAATTTTAAATCATGGGTTAACAGTCGGTTGTCCCCCGTTATGGAGAGATCTTGGAAATTGATGGGTCTCACCAAATTGGTGACCCTCTCCACCCAAACCTTCAACTTGAATTGGTTTTTCATCGCGGCCCTCACCAGTTTTTGGAATCCGTCAGTGAACCAATTTCAATTTCCAGAGGGTTTATGATAGTCACCATGTGTGATGTGTTGGCCATCTCTAGAGTTTGTCCCGCTAGATTCCCTATTCCATTAAAGGCCACTGAGGAACAAGACGCCTTTATGAAGGGGTATGATTGGCTTTTAGCAAGCGTACTAGAATCGATGTAGTTTTACGAAGGAGTGTTCCAAGGGATATCAAACCTAAGGGAAAATTTCTAATTGTGATCAATTAAAAAGAGAAAAGAAAATAAAAGCATCAAGTTGTTTTTGGGGTTTTGAAAATAAAAACAAGCAATAAAATAAAATGCAAATTCATAATAATTGCAAAATGTTAGGGCTTCGAGATAAAACCGAGGATTAGTTGCTAAATAAATGAAAATTTGGGTTTTACAAAATGAGTGTGAGTGTTCTCTCCATATAAATCACCCAAGGTCTCTCTCAAGGTCACTTAAGTCATGCCTACACTTCCTAAGTGAGTCCTTTCGGCATCACCTAGCCAAATTAGGCCCATTAGGATCATAGAGGAATTTCATCGAACACCTTGTAGGCATAGATATATTTCTATCCTAAAACCACACAAGTTATATGCAAGAGACCTAACCCAAGCTTATTCTTTCGATTCACCACTTGGGCTTGTTCAAAACAACATTGTGGTAGCTAAGCATAACATCATTCAATCAATAGCAAGTCATACAATTATCACCATCAATATATTTAACAATTAAAGCATAAAAACAATAGATATAAATGGGGTGGTTGGGGTGGAGCTTGGTTGTTTGGTTGGAAGGGTGGAGGTGGTCTAGGTTGATACCCTAGGAATCCCATAGGTCTAGGTGGGTTTGATGAGGTGCTTGGATCCTTCTAAGAGAAATTTGGGTGGTTTCTCCAACCCGGATTGTAAGTGTTGGAATATGGATCATTCCTAGGTTGAACATTTGGGAATCCCACCACAAAATTCACATCCTCATAACCAACTCCTTCACCCACTCCTCGGGCCATCCCATAATTCATCTCATAATGTCTAAACACTCCACAATAAGCACATTTCACCAAAGCATTCTTTTTAAGCAACATATTCATCTTCCTAGACAATTCATCAACCATTAAAGCTATTTCGGGAGAAGTGGAAGTATTTACCTCATGCATGCCCTCTTCTTCCCCTAACCGCTTTTTTGTTTTGAATTTGTTGCCAACATCTTATAAATGTCATACACCTCTTTGGCCATTTTCTCTCCAAAATAGCCACCCAAAGCGGTGTCCACCAATGTTTGCCCATGCATTGTCAACCCATCATGGAAAAATTGAGTCAATAATGCCAAAGAGAATTGATGATGTAGGCATTGATTCAATAAAAGCTTGAAGCACTCCTATGCCTAAAGAAAGAGCTTTCCCTCTAATTGTGAAAATGAGCAAATCTTGCTTCGAAGTTCAACCGTCTTTTGGGGGGAGTAATACTTCATCATAAATTTTTCATACACCTCATCCCAAGTTCCAAGAGATCCCTCCGGTAAGTTTATCAACCAAATCTTCGCTCTATCCTTCAATGTGTAAGGGAAACACTTCATCCTTAGCTCATTTTCGGTCAAACCTTGGAGAGGTAAAGTTTGGATGGTGGTGTAGAACTCCCTCAAGAATGAAAGTGGATCATCCGATGACAACCCATTTTATGAAGGCAACATAGCAAACTAAATGCTCTTCAATTCATAATTCCTTGCCGCCGTGCTCAATCTTATACAAGAAGTGAAGCTCCAATCACCGGCCTTTGTATGTCCCTCAAACTCTTGCGTACCGACATTGGATTGCCATTTCCTTCATTTGGAAATTGACCAAGTCTAACCCCCTCCACATGTTCATTGTGAGGCCTAGGATTTTTTTTCCATCCTTTCTCTTCTTCTATTAGCCCAGTTCTCCTTATTCAATCTTTCAATTTTCAGAATGAAAGGGATGACCTCTTGATTTTCCAAGCTCCTAGTGCATATCAAAAGCATAAATACCTACAAGAGCAAAAGAAGCAAACAAATAAGTAAAAAAAAAATAAAATTAAAAATGACCACAAAAAGAACGTCTTTCCCCGACAACGGTGCCAAAAACTTGATCGACTTCTAGCAAGCATACTAGAATCGATGTAGTTTTACCAAGGAGTATTCTAAGGGATATCGAGCCCAAGGGAACATGTCTAATTGTGATCAATTAAAACGAGAAAAGCAAATAAAAGCATCAAGTTGTTTTTGGGGTTTTGGAAATAAAAACAAGCAATAAAATAAAATGCAAATTCACAACAATTGGAAAACGTTAGGGCTTCGAGATAAAATCAAGGTTTAGTTGCTAAACGAATGAAAATTTGGGTTTTACAAAACGGGTGTGAGTGTTCTCTCCATATAAATCACCAAAGGCCTCTATCAAGGTCACTTAAGTCATGCCTACACTTCATAGGTGGGTACTTTTGGCCTCATCTAGCCAAATTAGGCCCATTAGGATCATAGAGGAATTTTGTCGAACACCTTGTAGGCATAAATATATTTCTATCCTAAAACCACACAAGTTATATGCAAGAGACCTAACCCAAGCTTCTTCTTTCGATTCACCACTTGGGCTTGCTCAAAACAACATTGTGGTAGTTAAGCACAACATCATTCAATCAATAGCAATTCATACAATTATCACCATCAATATATTTAACAATTAAAGCATCAAAACAATAGATATAACATTAAAAGAACAAAATCCATAACATAAATTATTCATTAAAGCAACTTCAATCGAATGTTTACATCTCTAATACCCTAACAAAGGTTTAAGCTAAAATGTTTGTAAAATAAAGCTTAAAACAAGAAATGTAAAGCCTAAAAATAATTTCTAAACAAAGAAAAAGGAAATAGAAAGGAAGGAATAAGCTTCTCTCAATAGATGACAAGAGCCCTCTTCAAATCCTCTTCTTCTTTCCTCTTCAATCCTAGAATCTACTTGGAAATTGATGAAGAAGTGATTTTCTTCCTTTAATGTTTGAGTGTTCAAGGTTGCCCAAAAATGATGTGTAAGAGGCCTATTTATAGTCTTTTAGGTCCCCTACAAACCCTAGAAATATTCTCTAAAAGATGCCCCTTGCATGTCCTTTGGTCCCCACAAATTTGTCTTTTGCGTCACATTTTTTTTCATGACCTTCAGGAGGTTTCCATGACCGTGGTGACATTATGGAATTTTAGGCGTGCCCATTGTTAAGGCCATGATCATGGTTATTATTTTTAGGTGTGCCTATGGTTAAGCCTAAGGCCGTGGTTGCTCAGCTTGGCCGTGCCCACGGTTATGGAGTTTAAAGGCCATGACCATGGCTTGCCTCTGTCTTACCAACCTTGTGCACACTTTGGGGCAGTAGGTGGCCACGATGATGGTGCCGATAGTGGCCTAGGGTGTGGTGACGAAAATTTCTCCCTTTGAGCTAATTTTTCTCGCGCTTTCTTCCATTGATCTTGCAACTTTAAAAACATACTTTTCATGCCTTTTTCTTCTTTTTTTCATGTCATTTCATGTATTCCTTATCATCCTACACAAAATATAAATAATGTATAAATTCATGGACAATTGAGTACACTTAGCACCAAAATACTCGATTTATACTTGGATAACTATGTAAATTTAGCATACATCAGGGTACCTGTCGAGTTAGAAACATAAACTTCCAGCTTCCTATGGTGCCTTGATTCCTTTGGCTATTTCTGTGGTTACTGAGGGGGAAAAGATTCCTCGAGGGGAGCTGATCAACTTCTACCTTTATCTCCTCTACAAGTTCGTTTCTGCCACCAAATTGAAAATACCCTTCATGGGCATGTTATTGTGGGCTGTGGTCCATGCGGTTGTCAAAATACGGTCATCATCCTTGCGTGTACGTATTGCGTTCTTTCGACTGCCGTTCATGAGAAGTCGACCGTTTTCAATTTATCGTACTGGTTGGAGCAGCTTTAGGGGGAGGCGTACTTCCTGAACATCGACACAACTATCAACAAACAGAAGGGCAGAAACCCCATCGCCAAGATTGCTGTTGAAGAGTACATCGCATATCTTGCGAATAAAGACTTGATGTGTCAACGAGAAACTCTCGCTGAATGGTGTCCCTTCCACACTCTCAAATCACAAGGCTTAAATCTGTACTCGTCGAGCCTTTTTGACCAAAAAAAGAGTACATAAGAAAAAAAAAGAGGCTAAGCTATGTAATAGGAGGAATTAGCCATATTAGGTTTCTTTTTTTTTTCTTTTGGTTTTTTTGAACATGGAATGGAATATGCATAAGCAATTATTACTATTATTTTTTTTGCTAGATTCTTTTGTAATCCTGATTGCTCATACATAGCCCATAACTCAGGAAACTTTCTCTTTAGAATTTCTCGATCGGCTTCCCATATCGACGGTACATATCGTTTCAAATGTTTCCCGTTGATACTGCCACGATGAGGAATCCCTTCCAAAGATTCTAACAAATACGCATTCCCTGAATGCGTTTATTGTACTCAGAAGGGCCCTTTCCAATTTGGTGACCACTTTCCAAGCCATTGATCCTTCTTTCTTGGAGGAATTACTGCTTTCCACACGAGGTCACCCTGTTCAAAACAACATATTTTGACCATTTTATTGTATGCACGAGCCATTTTTTTTTCTGGACTTGGATACAATCCAAGGCTTTGAGTCGGTTCCAGTCCAGCTCTTCGAGTTTGACCATTATGGCTGTATGGTAGTCCACATGATTGAACTCATTTTGCCTTGCCACATGTTGTGACCACACCACAATTCAATTCCCGTCTTTAAACTTATTCGGCGAGCCCATAAAGTACTTTGCAACAAATCATGTCATTCCCTTGGGTTGTTCGAAATCATACGCTGTATATTGTTTTTGATAATCTTATTGGTTGACTCTGCCTGCCTGTTGGCCTGAGCGTAATAAGGAGTCAAATTTATGATTTTGAAACCATATTCGGACGCAAAAGATTGGACTTGTTCACCGTTGAACGTGGTGGCTTGGTATACCATAATTGATTGGGGTAGTCCGAACCTATAAATGATGTGCTCTTGGATGCACTAGATCACTTCTTCCTGACTGATTCGTTTCAAAAGGATGACCTCTACCCATTTGGTAGAGTAATCGGTAGCCACCAACACATACGAGTGTCCTCGAGATGACTTGGGATGTATTTCTCTGATGGCATCCATCCCCCAACCTCGGAAAGGCAAAGACTTAATGACTGATAGAGTTCGGCTGCTGTACTCGCGAGATGTTTCCATGCTTTTGACAAGACGTATAACCCTTGGCCATCTTAATGCAATCCTTACATACGGAAGGCCAAAAGAAACCGTGTCGCTGAATTAGCCATGCCATTTTCTCACCAGCTTGGTGTAGACCACACAACCCATAGTGCTTTTCAGCCATGATTCGAAGGGCCTCGTCGACATTAACACATCGTAACAACATTTTGACGTTGCCTTTTCAAAGTAGTTCTTTTTCAATTACGGTGTAATTTTTCATTAGTTACATCAAATGGGAATTTCACCCTATGTGAGACGGATTCGTTAGGGTTGTTATCATCTTTTCTGGCCAGTAGCTTGTTCGCTGCAGAATCGTGTTGCAAACTTCGACTTTACTGGTCTCGTCTAAAAGGATTCTAGAGTCTATCGTGAGGTTTCCTTCCAGACTTGGCTGCAAAAAATGGCATTGGGATGCTAGTTGAGCCAACTCGTTCTCCATCCAGTTTGACGACCGTGGAATGTATTGGAATTTATGGACATCGAAGAATACCAACAACTCGTCGACTTGCTGGAGGCATTTCACTAGGATTTCGTCATTGCATTTGACTTTCCTTATCACTTGGTGGATTACTAGCTGCGAATCTCCGTAAATTTTCAAGTCGCAAATATTTTGTTCCTGAGTGAGTTCGAGGCCTAAAATTAAAGATTCATATTCGACTCGATTATGGGTGCACTTTTCGATTATTCGGCAGGATATTTGTGTTGGTATCCCTTTTGAAGAAACCATGGGTACACCTATCATTTGGCCGTATTTCGTATTAAAACCATCGAAATACAACTTTCAAGGTACCAACCCGGGATAGGCTATTTTGGTAGGAAGTTCTACTTTTTCGGGGCTCGGGTGCTCTACGAGAAAGTGGGCTAATGCTTGCCCTTTTACTGATTTTTTGCGAAATGTAAACAAGATCAACCTGCACCAGGGTCAAACTTTATTTTCTAATTCGACCTTTAAACAATGGGCTTGTTAACATGAATTTTAATATATAAGACTGTGCAATGACAAAAATGGTATAAACAAGAAAATAGTGCCTTAATTTTATTGAAGCAAAGTACAGTGCCAAACATAATTTTTCTACAAAAGGGTAGTTACATTCGACATTGTTCAAACTTCTATTTAGATAAAAAATGGCCCTTCCTTGTTCTGTCTCGTTATCTTGTGCCAGTAAACACCCGATCGACTCTAGTCCTGCTGCTATGTACAAATTGAGTGGTTTACCCATGGTTGGCGCAACTATAACTGGTGGTTTCGATAGGTTTGCCTTCAGGGCTTCAAAAGCCTCTTGATGGTCAAGATTCCACACGAACTCCTCAGTTCCTCGTAATCGTAGTAGTGAGGAGAATACATGTGTTTTCCCTGCAGCATTAGAGATAAAGCACCTTAGGTAATTGATTTGCCCCAAGAAACTTTGCAGCTTCTTTTTTGTTCAGGGAGGCTCGACAGCCATTATTGCCTTGACCTTATTCTCATCTACCTTGATTCCTCGGTTATGGACCAAGAAACCCAGGAAGTTTCCTATCGAGACCCTGAAGGCACACTTGAGAGGATTCAATTTCAAACCATGAGTTTTCATTCATCGAAAAGCATGATGTAAATCCTCCAAGTGTTTTTCATGGCTCATTGATTTCACAACTAGATCATCGATATACACCTCGACGATGTGTCCAATCAAGTCATGAAAAATTGCATTCATCGCCCGTTGATATGTGGCTCCTGCATTT
Source organism: Flueggea neowawraea (assembly GCA_948243855.1). NCBI lineage: Eukaryota > Viridiplantae > Streptophyta > Magnoliopsida > Malpighiales > Phyllanthaceae > Flueggea > Flueggea neowawraea. The sequence goes on from CAODLS011871043.1 coordinate 15,582, forward strand.
TTGAGTCCGAAAGGCATGGTAACCCACTAATACATTCTAAAAGATCCAGCACATCAGAAGGTCATTTTGTGGATGTCTTCTTCGACCATGTAGATCTGGTTGTATCCCGAGTAATCATCCATAAAGGAGAACACTTGAAACCCAGCCGTATTGTCGATAACCATATCGATGATTGGCATAGGGCATTCATCTTTAGGGGTACTACGGCTAAGATCTCGAAAATCGATACATACCCAAATTTTACCATTTTTCTTTTTGACCAGAACAATATTTGAAATCCATTTGACATACCTGGACGTTCAAATGAAACCTGCCTTGATGAGTTTGTGAATATCCTGCTGCACCAAAGCCATTATTTCACTGGTCAATCTTCAAGGCGCCTGCCGAATTGGCCTTGCCCCTTCTTTGATTGGGAGATGATGCTCCACCATTGTTCACTCAAGACCTAGCATTTCATGGTACTCCCACGCGAAGTAGTCTTTGTACTCCATGATAATTTTAATCAAATCATCCTTAAAAGTCGGGTCGAGAAGACCACTTACCCAGGTGACTCATGGTTTCTGTTCACTCCCCAGGTTGACTTCTTTGCGGGGATCTTGTAGCTGTGGTTTGATGTCCTCGGCTTTCCGAACCAAATATAGCGTTGTCCATTCACCTTCACGGTGCTCTGCTTGTACTTCCTCAATACAACCCAACTCACACACTTCGCCGATGGTGGACCATCCTTCCTCATGAACTAAAGCTTTCCGACATCATTTCTTTGGGATGTTCATCATACAGGGAGTTGACAAAGTCCTCAGATGTTGTGTCGCCCTTGATGACCACCACCTCTTTGTCCTTCTTTTTGAATTCTTGGGGTGGCATCAGTGATGAGAAGAGAGTCTTGTTATTGGCTGCTTCCCGTGGTTCTTCAATCCGAAGTGCTACATTCAACACTTGTCAGCTACGGTCTTCCCAAAATGGGATGAGTGCATCACCTAAAATGCCAACATCGATCATATTAGATTCAACATATTTTGCATTGGGGTTAGCATAAATAGTTTCAATTTTATCACCATTCCAAAACATAATCCGTTGATGCAAAGTTGAGGGGACATATGCATTTTGATGCAGCCAATCTCGACCAATCAGGGCGTTAAAGGATGGGTGTATGTTGAAGACATAAAAGGCTGCCAATGGCTCTTTCGTCCCCACTCTGATGGGGGCGACAAAGACTCATTTGACTTGGGTTGCATTTCCAGCAAAACTCGTTACCTCCATGTCAACAGAGATTAAATCTCAAAGGTTCTTGTTCACCATGGAGAGCATTTTGAGAGGCAACAGATTCATAGCTGCAACCCCATCAACCAAGAATTGGCCCACGAGGACCCCATTGATTGTTGCCTTCACGTACAGGGGTTTTAGGTAGACTGCTTTCGATATATTTGATTTTTCATTTCGAATAAACTTACCTGGCATCTTGCTTGTTGTCTGAGAATCCTTCTTCTTGAACACTGCCACCTCGGCTACTGGGCCTGCCGTATCTTCTACATCTCTCGGTGGGGTTATCGACTGGTCTAGCGAAGCCCGTTAACTAGCGAGCAGAGTCAGGACCATGTTACACTCAACCATCCCGGGGGCCCTTGAGAGGGGGAAAATCATCAAGAATAATCTTGAAGTCCCCTTCTGAGAAATCAGTCTCGTAATTTGTTTCGTGTGGTGTCTTATCGAAGGCTGGCTTGTTTGGGCTGACGTCTATTGCTGGGAAACGCTGCGTGTGTTCGTACACATGCTCTTTGTGTTCTCCAGGCCTTTGCACGTTTCATGCCACTTGGTGTGTTACCACCATCTTTCGCAGCCTTTTTGCACATGGGTGGCAGAAGCCTAGCTTATCGGGTGATACATCCCATGATGTTCGATTGATTCGCTAATTGTGGCTTTCCTATATGGGTATAGGCTTCCCGCATTCTTGCTCCTGCCACAGGTGGTAGAGCTCGTAACACACTGAACCCTGAGTGAACGAATTGTGACATGGCAATTTTATGGCTAAACTAGGTCCTGCCGGGTATCCAAGGCCGAATGCCACCTCCTATTCGGTTGACAAATCATACCAGCTATAATCCCGTTGTTTGTTCAGGAAATCCTTGAAGTCACAACACTTGTCAGTGGTGTGAAGATCCGATAGATGCCACCTTCAAACTGCATCGAGAGAAGGGTTTTGGATGCGTGGGAAGTTGAGCACGCCCATATCCACCAGTCGATTGAATAAAGGCACTACCATCCAAGTGCCCTTCGTGATCCTAGAACTCGCCTGCACAAGAGGGAATAAGTCAATTATGTCACATTCCACACTTTGTGGGAAGGGGTTACTATTAACACCCATCACTTCCCGCGAATCAGGGAACTGTAATTCCTTCGACTCTACCAAGTCTTAGATTACGTTTCAAAAAATAATACAATGGTTCATCGAGTGGGATGACGAACTATGCCATTTACAAAATTTCTTCCCTCAAATTTCCTCGTTTGAGGGTAGTTTGTGATTTCCTTTGCACCAGATTCTCTTGTTTTCCAAGAGCCAGTCAAAGATCAAATCAGCCTTGTCCAAGTCGAATGAATATTTCCTGTTTTATTTCTACTTGAGGCTCACGGGAGCCTGAGCATTTTTCTTAGCCAAATGATTGCACACCAAAGGTTTTCCTTTGATATATTCGGCCACATCAATCTCGATTGGGGCGTTGTCAATAAATTCGATTGCTTCTGCGGCACAATCGGTAGGCGCGACTTCCTGGTAATAACTCCTGAAAGTCGTACTTTTCCTTACACCTTCTTCCTTAAGGATATTTTTGAATCGAGATGCCCGTTATGTCAACTCATATAGGTCTTGAAAAACCATGCCCTCGAATTTCTTTCGTAGTTCAAAATTCAAACCATCTTGAGCCACTCGAAGAAATTCCCTTTCGGGAAGGTTGAGTTGGTAACAAATCTAAGCTTGTCAAAACCTGGTCAAGAATTCTTCTACCATTTCTATGGTCTTCTGCTTTATCCTGTCTAGGTCTGCAATAGATGTCCCTAGATCACTTAGAGCGAACTGTGCTTGGAACTCTTTTTGCATGTCCCACCATGTAAAAATGGTGTTCGATGAGAGATTGAGATACCAATTTAAAGCAGTCCCCATGAGCAAACTTGGGAACAGTCTCAATTTTATGAAATCATTTTTGGACACTTCTCCACATTGATAAGTAAAGTGTGCCACGTGCTCGAGAGTAGACATCTTGTCATCCCCCGAGAACAATGTGAATTCTGGAACTTTATACCCTCGAGGAAAAGGGTAATCTGTATCGATGTAATCAGGGTATGGTTTGCGGTAAACCGGTCAGTTCACACACTGCATTGTGGGCCGAACATTCGTTTGATCATATTAGCCACTGCTTCTTTCGTTACTTTGGGCGACTGTTGAGCCCCAATGGGTAACAGAGGTAGTGCACCTGGATGTACAGGCAGTGGTCCTCTCGAAATTAGGTCACCATATCGTTGTGTTCCAGTAATTGGAATCTGGCCTCCCAAGACAAAACCTCCATAAGGCTGTGATCCGAATTCATGAGAGGATGGCTTCCCGAGGTGATATTTCTATAAGGCTAGGCTCCCGACTGTGTAGGAGGCAGGCCTCCTGAAATTGAGCCACCAAAAGGTTGTGTTCCGGGATGATTGGAAGGTTGGCCTCCTATGGTAAGACCTCCATAGGGTTGTGCAATGTACGCCGTATATGGTATGACCGAGTTGGGATAAGCCATAAGAGTAGATTGATATGGGACCGAAGTATTACCTCCTGAAGTTTCGGATGCCCCTCCAGCGAAAGGAGCATGCGAGTTTATTGAGAAGACCACTGGCTGTGTAAGAGGAACTAACATCAGGGTTGAGAAGGCGTTAGTGCCACCCAGTTCGGGATTCCAAGCTTCGGTGTTTATTCTGAGATAAGGGTTACTTTGAGCAGGTTCGTATGCCATGTTGGTGGTCACCGAGGGGTAGCCCAAAGGCAATTCAGAGGTCCTCGCTCGAGTTGCCCCCGAGAAGTTGGTTGAGTCTTCATTGGTCATTGGGTGTTTCCTTTTTGCTGCTCGTGTTTCCATGGTTATTTTGACTTCTTTTCACAATTTGTTTCCCAAGAGGTGCGTGTAAGTCGTGATATAGATGGTTGAGATCTCCCACGATGTGATCACCCTCGCGCTGTACTTGCGCATACCAATCGTTAGTTCGTCTGAGGAATTCTTCGGACTATTTGCCTGCTAGAGTTATTGCGTGTAGCTTTTGCCCTTCGATAGCTTTTTCTAGATGGGACACTTGCTTATCAAAATGATCTCCTAAGTCCCTTTTGTGGGTTTGGAACATATTTTCCACCGTGTCATTCACCCTTGTCAAAAAATCGGCTATATGTTGGCACAAAACTATGTAATGTGCAGCCACAAGATCCTGATTTTTGGAGCTTTCAGATCCCTCATTTTTGCGAGGGGGCTTCCGAAGACGGCCAGCAAAGAGGGGATGCCTCCTAGCGGGAACCTTCTTCATTTTCGAGGTTAGCATTTCGTGTAACGTATTTTGCCATACCTCCCACTGTGGTCGCCAAAAGCTGTTATCAAATTTCTCCTTGAAGGAATCTAACGGTCTTCGAATCAAGATTTGAGAGGTTTAATTATTATCTGGTGTTCGTTTCTGCCTAACACACTAGGACTTTATAGTGTGCCAATCGAATGTAACAAACAACTAAAAATAATGTAACAAACTAAATCAATACTTGAAATTAAAACTAAGAAAGAACTCATGCGCTTACACTTGACTCAAAGGAACCAATCAAGGCCATGATCAATGCAAACAGGATGAATCCAAGTCTTTACTACAAAGACAAATGCTATGCTATCGAAAAGAAACTTGTTGAATAAAAATAATGATAATGATGATTGATGATTTGTGTGTCTTTGTCCTGTAGTGTTCCTACCCTTTTATACTCAATTTCTTCCGCTCAAATAGTACCCATGTTCACCATTCTTCAGGAAACCCCACGTTCTTCCATCGTGTGCCCCGAATAATCTCTATATGCTCTGATCGTGTGCTCCCCAAATTACTCCACGTATCCTCGTGTGCCGTCATGGGAGAGTGCTCCTAATTTTTCGGTTGAGCCCTTGTTTGCGTCCTCTTGAGAATATCTTTTCGAAGGCTCCTCCTCTCGACTTGTAGCCCTTTCGAAGTCCGGAAGCGTGCCCTTAAAGTTTTGCTACGTGTCTTCTGCTAGTAACTCTGCCTTCGTCAGTTTTTCTTGACATCACTGACGCTTAATGTGTGCCACGTTTATAGCAATGCCTCATTTTTCGTGATGACGCTTCAATCTGCATCTGTCACATGTTTTGGCCATTAAATGCTGGTAATAGATACCGAATGATTTTGGGTAGATAAGGTACCGCATTTGACAAGGTTTTAGAAACCCACTACGGTAGGAATGGCAAGCCAAGGATATAGAGGCTCACAATCCTTAGGAATTCACCAAAGAAAAAGAAGAGCTAGATGAGAGAAAACTCACTCAAAGAAATACTTGAATTGCTTTAAACTTAATGATCTTATTTGTCTTTGTTTAGACAAATGGAGTAGCTCTTAAAAGAGCTTATGGAAACTTATACATTTAAAGCTAATTGAATAACTTTAAAACTAACTCTCATAACTTAAGCTACTTTAACAACTCATAACTTAAGTTGTAATAACTTAATAAGTTGACTATAATTATTAGCTTTATTTATTTTTCTTCTAATAACTCTCTTTATTAATACTTTTCACATGCTCCTGCATTACAAGTACTTGGCAGTGACTTGTGTGGACCTTTTTCATCAATAAATATTTCGCCAAGATATCCTCTACGTTGTGGAACTTGATCAGTTTTTCTGAAGTCTTCCTCACTTAACTCTCAATCAAAGATTTCAGTGTTGGCTTTCATTCTCTCTTTGTTGAAACTCTTCACAATAACACTTGATCCTTGCTCATATATCCATCTTAGTGCAATCTGCAATTTATAGCTCTAGATCTATTAAAATTAATCAAAGAAGTAAAAAAAATTGGTTGCAGAGTCAATTCTAATCCTACGAAAATAAAGATTGGAATCCAATAAAATGACCACACAGAAAAAAAGTACGAAAAATTGCGGTTATAAATTAATTTGGGTTTAATGGATTCATGAACCCCTCAATTGTTTAAATTGGAACCGTCAATCCCTAAGCTATTAAATGCGTATCCTAAACTATTTGTTTTGTGTTGTTGTTTTCTTTTTGGGTTTTACAACCCTTGAACTATTCAATTTATATGTGGAAGATGAGAAGACTAATGATCGTATGTATATGAATGCAAATAAGTTTCATTTATATTTCCAACTTCATATGTATTCAACAATAATTTGTTTCTTTCAAACCACGCAAGGTCGAAATTATTTTTTCAATCTTTTTAGTTAATATATTAAAATAACATAAAATATATGATGGCCATTAAAAACATTTATATAATAAACATAACGTACTAAAATAGAAAAAAATTGTAAATAAATGGTATAACATGGATTGAAGGAGAAGGTTATTCAAAATAGTAAAGTTTCAACTTTTGCTCATTTTGATGTAAAAAAAAAGAAGTAAAAAAAATTCTTTGATGAGTAATATTGCGATTGAATCTATGTGCGCAACTCATATGTATCAAGTGATAAAAGTTGACAAACTAACTAAAGCGAGTACATTTTACCAAATAAGTTTTTATAGGGCTGAGAGTTCGATTTTCAATAGGAGAATATAAAATCACTCTTAAAAAAGCAGTTTTAACTATACCTATGAGGCAAACCTTTCTTCTCTTTTGTTTTGTGTCTATTTTTCTTCAGTAAACAGGTGATTTTTGGCCATTCTTGGCCTCAAATCACTCCTTAACTCATCTTTTTATCATTTTCTCTTCTCAAATAAGTGGACCTTTTACATATATCTAGTTTATTTTTATTTTTGTGATTTCTTCGTCTTGTTGCGACGTTTGGTTTTCACTGTCTTTGGTGCAGTGTTTTGTCTTTTGTGAACGATTCAGGATTTCAGTTAGTCTATACATTCAGTTCAGCAGAAATACAAATTAAATTATGATCATCAGTATATTGCAGATCTGAAATCATAAGTATTCCAGTTACTATAGTATTTTTAACTGTGTAGGCTTTAAACTGATGTATTATGTTATTAACTTGGATGCTGTGAATTTTTTCACGGATTCATCCGCTATGATTTTTAATGGATTTGAATCTATGTTTCTATTAATGTATTGCTACTTTGAATGAATGGAATTATCTTTTATTGTCAAAAAAAAAGCTATACCTGTGAGGCACGCTTGCATCTGGTAGGAGCAATTTCCTTTAGTAAAGGACTCTCCATGACATCCAAGGAACCGCAAGTAGCTCCATTAGCCGCCAATGGGGACCATGCACTCACATGAATTCCTTTCTCCTTGCAGTAATCTCGCAATTTTTTCTGCTTCCATGCAACATTCATCTCTACCTATACCCATTTGAGTTTAAACATCGTCGTCAATGATTTTAATCCCATATGCGTAACGAAAGACTTGATATAATCATTACATAACAATGGAATTTCTCTACCATAAAATCAATTTTTATTATAATTTGATTTTTTTCTAAAGATTTTTTTTTTGCAATTCTTAGAAGTCATCAAAACAAAAAAAAAGTCAAAATACTTATAGAAAATGTCAAAATGTTTTGTTTTGGGTAAAAAAAGGAAAGACAAATGAATGTCGAGCATAACCTAACCTGATTCACTGCAGGTGGAATGGAGGCATGTTCTAGAAGCTGAGATAGTTTTTTGGAACTGAAGTTACTTACTCCAATGGACCTACTTAAACATAACCTTGAACACTCCTCCATGGCTTCCCACGTCTTATGCATATCGAAGGGAAGCATATCTTCTGCTGTGAATTTCATGTTTCACCCCATGTTTCACCCTCACTGGCCAATGAACCAGATAGAGGTCCAAGTATTCAAGCCCCAACCTCCAAATAAAATCACAAAATTAACACTATTGTTGGTAAGTGAAACGGAAGATTGAGAGTTGAATCGCAAAGTTACTTTCAGGTCAAGTAACTCAAGTTCATGAAGTTCAAGTCTCTTCCTTCTAAATTAAAAACTAACTACTTATTTTGTTCCGAAATAATAGTTGTTTAAGATTTTGACACATGTATTAAAAAAAATTTAATATTTCTAAGATTTAAGCTAATTTACTCTTTTATTCTTTGATTATTTAGAATACTAAATGCAAGTTAAAAAAAAAAAGTATAAGTCATGATGTATTATGGAGGAGCATAGATGAAAAAAATATATACTTATTTGAAATTATAGAAAGACAATTATTTGATAAAAAAAGACTTTTTTTTTATAAAACGACTATTATTTCGGAACGTAGGGAGTAATAAACAATTTTTGATGGAATGCTTAAACATGATGACTCTAGTAGACTACTTGTCAAATGAGCAAGAGTTTGTATTTCGGAAAAAAAAAAATACACACACTTATTGAAAGAAAAAAACCCGTTAATAATTCGCTATCTGATATGATCACTCATTCTTTGTTAAAAAGAAAAAAAGAAACTTTATATATTATAGTACTTTAATGTCCCCTTTATTGCTGGAAGAACAAGGTCATGATGACCATCGGTGCACCAGAGCTTGGAAGTAATGAACATTTCTTCACGACTCTTTATGGGGCCTCGTCGAATTGCTTCTGCCACAGCTTGCCGAGGGCTTCTTCACTTCCATAAAGCGAAGCAGTGTCGAAATGGCGGTAACCGATGTCAATGGCGTCAATGAAGATGGAGCAGAGTTCTTCATTTGGTAGAGTCATGGCTGCAGTTCCCATGCCAATTAATGGCATCTTGTGACCAGAGTTAAGTTCAACCTCAGGTACTTGCTGTTTCTCCATATTCTGGGAAAGAGAGGTTCTGTAGAACCGCTTTTAGTTTAGTGTGAAATGGCTCTGTGGCATAGAGAGATTTTGTCAAAACTTATATAAGAGTAATTAGCCATGATACCTTGATGTTACATGTGAAGATTCATACCATGATATTAAATGTGAAGACTAATTAGTCATTGTTCATATAAAACTTATAATATTAGCCATTGATTTAGTCAAAAAGATGTGCTATTTTCCATGAAAAAAACACATAGTGCTAGCGACTTATTACTTAGGAAGGGCAACGAGTAGGGTATGCTAAAACTCTTATCTGTGTGCTTAACCCCTATACTGTACCCTTATGGATACCCTTCACGGTATAGAAAATTTTATCTTTACAATTACTTGCAAGGTACTCATTTATCCGCTGTTCGAATTTATTAAATTAAAGTAACAAATAATAAAATATAAAAATACAAAGAAAACAAAAGAATTAGAATGTGTCAAACAAATCCATATCTGATAAAGGAACCTTTATTAGCTTTTTCGAGATAATGGAACCTGTCCAACCAAAATTTTATATTTTATTTCCATTTGTTTATGACTTGTCCTGTTGCTATAAAAATTTGTAATGTAATTTCATCTCTGTTCGCCATTCGGGTTCACTCTGATGGAACATTGAGGTCACTAGTTTTTGGCTGCAGTAAATGCTCAGTTCAGTCCGCAACTCAAGGCTTTTTGGAATGTGGCTATAGTCAGTGCTATATGGGCGATATGGATGGAAAGAAATGAATGTATTTTTCATGACCAGTCGGTAAGTATTTATAATTTTTACGGGTACTATGGAAATGTGTTAGGGAATCTGATATTTTTCGGATTGGGACTATGAATGGGACAATGGAGGAATTGCAATTCTTCAGGAATCTTGGTATTGTTGGCATTCCATGGAAGGCACCAACAATAGTTTTTGTGGTCTGGCAGGCCCCGCCAGCTAATTGGATTAAGGTTAACACAGATGGTTCTGCTGCTGGCATGCCCGTTGCTTCTGGTGCAAGCGGCATCTTTCGCAATGCCAGATGTTTCTCTAAAGGGGCATTTGTGTTGAGTTCATTTTTGATGATGATGAATGCAAAACATCTATGAAAGAGGTGCAAAGTAGCAGACTCGATGATATCTGGCCACAAAACACTTAAAGAGCAATCTGCGCACGTTGATGTATGCGAGACTGACAACTGCGCATGTTATACAAGCTCAATGCACGTAGAAGAGCATATCCAGAACAACAATGAGCACCATACTTGGTTCTATTCACGTACTATGGTTTCTACGCACATAGACGAGCTGTAGATTCGGACAAAGCCAAGACGCTCCTTGGGATTGGAATTTGAATATTCTCTAATACAATCATATGAAGAATTAACGATGAAAACTTTGAAGATGACAACACACGTTGAATGCTAAAGATGCTATGATCAACGCACATGAAGGCATGATCAAAGTGCATAACAGAGATACAAGACACGTTGTAGTCGTTGGCTTTCTAGGCAGTGACTACTGATACATATACAATGCACGTTGATGAAGAACAAGTCATGCAGTATCGTTGTGGCAGAACATACTACGCATGTGGTACCTATAGAATGCATGTTGCATGGACTGACATCATTTAAATGAGAATTTTCCATCTCTCACAGCCTCTACTTCAAGGCTTTCAACGACAATATTTTATAGAGTGGCTATAAATAGAGCAGTCCGCAACGCACGTTGATCAATAAAGAAAGAATGATCTACGCATGTCGAAGGGTGACAAAGCACGTAGATGCTAATCTAATTGAATCAGTGGCTACTAGAGTTCTTGCAACGCACGTAGACATGCTATCAACACACGCAGAACCCAGTTAGATCAAAGCACTATGCACTTAGATGAGGTGACGTCATCACTAGAAATAATTTGTATTTATCTCAAAACAGCTATATTCTTGAATCCAAAGGCTATAAACTTCTAGAAGCTTATAAATAGACGTCTCCTACTCCAGAAGAAGTGTGAGAAACCCAAGCTAAACTTTGCTATCTTTATTTCTCTCATTGCCTCATTTATACCTATTTGAGCTAATCTACTTGCTATATTTATTGTGTTGGGTTAAGATTATATATGTATTATGGGAACACAATTTGTAAGAATCAAAGTATTTGATTGAGGGTATATATGTTTCCTTATTGAGCCTTAGAAAAATAAGAATGGTTGCTAATCAGCCTTAGAAAACTAGAGTTTCGGTTTCCTAGTTGAGCCTGCAAAAACTAGATGTTTGGTTTACTTGTTTTGTCCTTAAAACAAGGTGTAACAATTTTCTAGTTGAGCCCGCAAAAACTAGGGATTTGGTTTTCTTATTGAGCCTGCAAAAAAAGGTGTAACAGTTTTCTTGTTGATCCCGCAAAAAATACGGTGTAACAGTTTCCTTCCACCCGCATGTGAGGAGATAGTGAAAAGTCTAAGTGAGACTTAGGTAGTGGATGTAGGTATGGTTGACCGAACCACTGTAAATCAGTTTTATTCTCTCTCCCTCAACTCATTTACTTTGCTTTGCATTTCGTATTATTTTGTGTGGATTGGATATTTGATTTTAAGTTGCTTTTGCATTTATATTTGATTTTAGTTTAAAAGAACTTTGTTATTTGTTTTAGTTTGCAAACGATTTTCAACAAAGTTTTTTTAACTTGCTAAAAATCAAATTCACCTCCCTCTTGGATTACCATTGTATATTGGGACTGAATCTTTTCAATTGGTATCAGAGCTTATACTCTTGATAAATTTCTGGTTTAACAACCACAGAGTTAAAGGTCAAAATGGCTGCCTTGAATGATTTCTCTTTTTTTTTTGACATATTACTCATTTATTGGTTTGATATGTTAAATGCATATACAAATTGATTGCAATAGATGTGGATACATGTGTTGAGTTTTTGAATTTCAAAGGGGGAGTTTTACTTCCAAAATGATTTATTTGAAAAATGCATTTACATAGGGGGAGTTATATATGCTAAATGATTTTTTTATTCTATTTCTTTGAAAATGGGGGAGAATTTTTTTTTTGCATATCTTTTTTGATGATTACAAAAAGGGTAAAAATGTTGCATGAATTTGCATACATGTATTTTACTATTGGTATCTCTCTTGACTTGAACATTGTGCTTTATTACTATGTTGGTCTAACCAAGTGACAAGGAATGCAATCCTTGATCAAATTATTTGCTATTGATGAATAAGTGTTCAAATTCATGTATGTTTTGTCATTATCAAAAAGGGAGAGATTGTTGAGTTCAGTTTTGATGATGATGAATGCAAAACATCTATGAAAGAGCTGCAAAATATCAGAATCGGTGATATCTGGCCATAAAGCACTTAAAGAGCAATCTACACACGTTGATGTATGCAAGACTGGCAACTACTCACGTTACACAAGCTCAATGCCCATAGAAGAGCATATCCAGAAGAACAATGAGCACCAGACTTGGTTCTACGCAAGTACTACAGTATCTATGCACGTAGACGAGCTACAGATACAGACAAAGCTAAGACGCTCTTCAGGATTTGAACTCGAATATCTCTGACACAATCACGTGAAGAATCAATGGTCCAATCTTGAATATCTGACAATGCATGTCGAAGAGGGAGTAATGTACGTAGCACAATGTATGGGTGGAAAGTGTGAATACTGGAGATGAGAACAACACACGTTGATCAATGAAGAAAGAACGATCTACGCACGTAGAAGGGTGACAAAGCAGGTAGATGCTAATTTATTCAAACCAGTGGCTATTGGAGTTCTTGCAATGCACGCAGACATGCTATCAATGCACGCAGAACCCAGTTGGATAAAAGTACTATGCACATAGATGGTGGCTACACGCGTAAATGAGGTCACGTCATCACTGGACCGAATTTGTATTTATCTCACAATGGCTATATTCTTGAATCCAACGGATACAAACTTCAAGAAGCCTATAAATAGACGTCTCCTACACCAGAAGAAATGAGAGAAACCCAAGCTAAACTTTGCTATCTTTATTTCTCTCCTTCCTCTTTTATACCCATTTGAGCTACTCTACTTTGAAAGAGTAAGAACCACACTAGAAGGGGGAGGGTTGAATAGTATGGGTGTTTATGCTTTGAATCTTTTTCGAGTTTTGGCACGTAAACAAATAACAACAAAAAAGAACACAGAGAATTTAGAGTGGTTCGGCCTAACTCTTGCCTACGTCCACTACCTAAGTATCACCACTTAGGATTTTCATTATTCTTAAACCTTTATTACAACTTTCACTTTCAAGTTAAGTAAGAACACTTACAATTCTTAATTCCAGTTCAAGAATAAGCCAACCTAGGATCTACCCTTGATCCCAACCTCACAAACTCTTTGGTTTGAATAAACTATCCACTCACCAACTGATTTGAACAAGGATACAAGTAATATAAAACATGAAGTAAACTCAAGAACATTTGTATCACCAAGAACAATAATGCAAAGCTTGAATTAGGGTTACAAAGAATAAAAGATGCATTGTTGTGTACCCTCTGCTGTTTTGGTTGAATTTTGCTAGCTGTTGTGAGTCAATTCTTGCCCGTTGGAGTGTGAAATCAATCTTGATTTCCTTTTCTTTTTAATTCTTACTTGAGTAATATCATTACTTCAGTATTGCCATAGTTATAGAGTCTAATTCTTTGGTAATAAAATTCTGTTTCAGCTCAGTTTGATATCTGAGGTGGCCGGTCATCCACCGAAGTCTGTTATTTGTTCAACTCTGCCATGCGATATCATTTCCTTGTCTAAGTTTTGGATTATCGGCTCATCGTCCAGGTGAGTGAAATGACAGCTTCAGACACACGAGCTGTGTCTCCTAACTTATTTGTTTTTGTTGGTGTTTGGGCTATTTCTGAAAATGGAATAATTAATGGTTGGCTAATTAATAATTCAGATTATGTGATGATTATTTTATAAAATTTCTATTTCTGAGATTTAAAATATTTATATATGGTTTATAAATATTTTCTATAAAATGATTTTTATCTTGCATGCACGTCTTATATATATATATATATCTCAATATTCAGTATGGGACACCTGTGCTACGTAGGGTGAAACGTAGTCTTTGGTACCATTGAGTAGTCAAGACCCAGCTACCAGTGTTTATGGTAGCCGTGTGTTCGGCCAGACACATGTACTCTGTTTTGATTTGTGGCGGAGCCCACTTATTTATACATTCTGTCTGTTTCTAGTCCCATATCTATTTCTAGTATTTTATATACATAATCGTCTGCTTTTGCATGCTGTCTGCTTTGGGTACGAACGTTTTTGAAAATGAATTTTTGAATCTATATTCTATATTAGTGTGTATTCGTATGTAAATACTTATATCTGCATGCGATAGTCTTGAAATATTTTCAAGACAGTTTTTGTGAGACCTGGAGCCGATCTGAAGTGTCTTTTCCTCACTAGAAATTCTTACCCCTTTTCTCTGTTTCTTGTCTATATTTCTATATCTACTTCTCAGGTTCACTTTTTACATTCGGCAACCATTCGACATCTTGGACCTAGTGAGGCATTCCATTTGATAGTGAGTGCCCCCTTGTTTCAGACTCCTTTTGTTTATGTTAGAGCTGCACATCGAGTTGCTGTTGGGTTACCGGGTCTTGTTTTGACTTTTGGGCTTACACTTGCATTTGTTATATTACGATTTATTTTGTCTAACTTATATTACATATATTTATATGTTTTTCAATATTTAATATTTAACCTTATAAATGGTTTAATAATGTTTATTTTAAATGAATTGGGTAGAGTGTGTGATTTCCGAGGCTTGTGCGAGATGGGTCGGGTTCCCATAGACTGTTCATGTCGTACGCCGGTCACGACCACGACCCGACCTTGGGTCATGACATAACCTATAAATATATGAAATTTTCGTTATATATCATCAAATCTATCCAAGTTGAATAAAATCAAATAACAAAGATTCCATTTTCCTAGTATTTAGGGCAAAATATCTCATGCTAATTTATTTCCTGCATTAAATATTATAGACTTAAATAGAACTATTTTGTTTGCCTATTTTGATGTTGATTAATGATTGGTTTCAATTCCATACGCAAATGCAGAGTCACAAAATATATTTGGTGTGAACGTTATTGTGTCCTTAAAAGTTCATTTATTTCCATTATATAAAACATTAGTGTTCATAATGATTTCGTTTCTAATTAGCTGTAGAAATGTGAGCTGAATTCGATTCTTATTTTTTGTGACTAATTATTTTTTCCACATTAACTAGTTCTATTTGTAATTAAATAACTTTGACTTTACTTCCAACACATAATATTTGTGTTCACATTATAATTTAGGATTTTATACATTACATAATTGTAGTGAGACTTTCAAATTTTAACCTAAGCTCGACTTATTATGTGCGACAAAGCACCAATGATGCGCGATCATTGTTTTGAAGCATTAGACAAAATGTTAAGGGATATTTTAAGGTTCTAAAAAAACAATAGCATGGGCTTGCCTTTTGGTGATAAAGTGTTTTTTTTTGGTGGTGAATTCAGGCAATTGTTGTTTTTTATTCCCAAGGGTAGTAGACAAGACATTGTGTCTGTAATACCTTGCCTATTTATGATATGTCTTCTTTAGTAGTCCCGATTGTTCCGTTCACCATTGATCCTAGAAATTGATGCTTGATGATGTTGAGGGTGTCAATTTGTCAAACTTTTTGGCATTTAGTTGATCTTTGTTTGATCTTGAACGATTCGATTGTTGAGTGGATGATTAATGGTTTTGAAAGGGAGTTAATCGAGTAAGTAGATAGTGTTACTCGAGTGAAATAGACCATCGATTACTCAAGTAAGCAATATAGTGTTACTCGAGTGAGCTATGGTATGGATTACTCGAGTAAACCATTTCGTTTCTCGAGTAAGCCGATGATGTATGCTAAAATTACATCATAAATCAAGCAAGAATTCATACATTTTTGTCCTACAATTCATGCTTTGATAATGAATTTAATATGATGTTTCTGATTTTTGTAGGATGAGAGAAATGTGAGGGAGAAATGATTCAAGTAAGAAGGGCATCAAATACGCTTGAGAAAGAACGAAGAAAATGAAAGAAACCAAGAAGAGCGAGTGTTACACGGCCGTGCGAAACAACATTGCACGACCGTGACAAGGAGAACTCATGGAAGGGTCGACACAGGAAGGTTTCACGGCCGTGCAAGACCAATATGAACGGTCATGACTTTGGCACGGCCGTGCCAACCAAGCTGCACGACCGTGGTAGAGGAAGAAAAATGGCACCCTCGAAATAGAAGCATGCACGACTGTGCAATTCCATCATACATGGCTGTAATGTTAGTGTAAGCCCTAGCCCTAATGCATTGTATTCAGATTATATATATATATATATATATATATATATATATTATGAGACATTGTTTTATGTCATTATTATTCCTCTGTATGTTTAATTTCATAAAACATTCATGAATAGTGATTTTGCTTAAGTTATCAAA
>CAODLS011871611.1:0-16405 GCA_948243855.1 Flueggea neowawraea
AATCATCTGCATATTTGATTCCAAACAAAAACAACAATTTGTCAATATCTAGAAATTCTTGCCAAGTGTTTGTCTGTTATTTATGGCCTGCAAAAACTAGACAATTTTGGCTATCTCACCCCTAGTATAATGCAGCATCAAATAGATTAATTATATATTACCGAAAAAAAAAATTATGCTCAAGTATAAGTCTATCGAAACAGACAAGGATATTAATTAAACAGCTACAAACCAAAACTCGTTGCCGTAGCACTTGTCAACAAGATTATATAAAGAGGAAAGATAAAAGAGAAGAACCAAAAGAGTTTATGATAAAATTTTTGCAACGGCCAATTTTGATCAATAGATGATCAGTGTTTCTGCTCCTCATCATCTCTCAAAGTAAAATCAAACCAAAAACTGATCTCATCATATATAGAGGACACACAAGCATCATGTAATTCATGATAGTGCCCAAAAAGCTTCTGAAATTTCCATTACTTATGAAAACGTTAAAAATTAAATTGAAATGATTGATTCCAAATTATTGAGAACTAGGACTGAATTAGTAATTCAAAGCAGGAACAATGCCACTTAAATGGATTCCAAAAGCAAAATAAAATAATGTCATACCAAAAGTGTAACTGATTGGTCTTCGGTTGCGACAAGAACGAGTTATGCCAGTCCCATAGATTCTAGTGTAATTCAAAAGCCTTTCTTGTCTTTCCTTTCTCTTAATTGCCCTTTCCTTCCTCTTTAGATGCAACAAGAGAAAAAGTTGATCAAACCAGATGTATAAATTATGCTGCAAAAGATTCAGCATATTGATCATAAATTCAATCCACAGCCAACCTTCTGAAGTTTCTCCATAACAAGAAGTGTATCAGTTTCAATAGCTTTTGCAACAGCAATTTCTGCTGCAACTTTGCTTGATGATAATTTATCCTGCCATTGGAAGCATAACAAAGAGATATGACATTCCATTCGTGAATTGACCCCCTCCAGCCTCCTAAGAACACAAACAATCATATGAAAACATACCACAACATTACAAAATTCCTCAAGATTTGTTGCCAGTGTTTCCCACTGAAAATGGATAGGTGGAACATTATCAGATGCTTTTCCTTTTCCTTTTACTTTTGCCCTTGAACCATTCTTGTTTACTTCTTTGTACAATCTATGTCCAATGACAGGATTTCCATCACACCTGAAAGTAGGACCAATATCATCAACAATCACACAGTGAATTACATATAGTTGGAGCACATTCAAGGCATACCAGTAAGAAGTTGTGTTTCCATCTACCCCCAACTTTTCCTTGCGGAAAGAAGAAATACCTCCATTTTTTATGCCAGCATTGATATGTGATACAACATCATCTTGCTGTTAGCAAAATAAATAGATCATACAACAGCAGTGCTCAAAAGGAAACAAAATGAAATTGCCAACTACTTTTTGTCGAATGTAACCATATAAGATTACTTAACTAATTATGAGTTTCTGGATAATAAATAGAAGAACCAAGTATAAATTAAGAGGAATATATAATAACAATCAATAACATGATTATTTGGAGGATATAAATGTAAAATTATAAGAATCTGTATAACTAATTACATCAGCTCGGATTTCACACAGTGCTTTCAGAATAAGTAAACGATTGACTGGATCAAGTTCCTTGTAGCTAGATATTTTTTCTCTGCAAAGTCCACAACGTCAATATGTCATGAACTCACGAAGTCAAAAGAAAAATATACATCATCTTTTAATGAGACAGAACAATACCCATTGGCTGTAGTAACTGGTATCCCCCCTTCGGCAACCTGCATAACAGGAACAAGTGTTTAAATTGAATCTAATCATGTTAAATTAAACAAAGAATCACTAACAATGATCCTAGGTGACGTACCCATGGCCACCAGATAGCAAGTTTCTTGCAAAGGACAGTCACCCATACATCAGAACCATTCAATGTTTTACTCACAGGTGGAATTCCCTGTTAAACACTTCAGATTAGTATGAAGAAATATTACATAAAAATGAACAAAAGTACAGAAAATTTTCTTTAATATGCAGTGAAAACAACATTTAAGCACAATAGAATTTATTCTGCATCTCATGGCTTAAAATTGTCTTGTATATATATCTTACAATTCAGAACATGCACCAGCATAACCATTATTCCAAAATTGATAAGTTCATAAAATTACATGACTCCACTCTGAAAAGGAAAAGATTCGGGCACTTCATACCTAAAAAAGTAAAATCACAATTAAGTTGCACAATCAAAATACAGGCATAAACAATGATAACACAATTGCGTATAAACAAAGAACAAACATCGCGAAGCTCATGCCACCAACGAACACAATCCCAAAGACAGTTGACGCCTGACACAATTGCCTTGAGTCATCTTAAACCCACAATCTTAAAAGGCCGATACAGAACTCCCCAACAAGACACACAAAGCGCAATCCCAATTCATTTCATTAAACAATCACACAACTGCAAAATATTAATAGCAGTTAAAGTGACAAACAGATACCTTCAATAGCTTAATGTGAAGCTGAGCATTAGAACCATTCGGCTGAACTAACCCATGCTCAATCTCCTCAGCTGTCAGCTTCAAGTCATCACCAATAACCGGCTCAAAAACCTACACACAAGGACCAAACACACACGCAGGTGCACAATCAATTCCCGTAATCATCACAATTTCTAAAAACACGAGAGAGGAATTCTGTTTTACGTTCAAGAAATTGAGGACCGAAGCCAGTTCCCAACGTCCACGTAAGCACGCGATTTCCGAATCCAAATCGGTTAGGGATTCCGAAGGTGAATCTTCCAGGACGATCAAGGAGTCTGATTCCGACGGCTTCTCTTCGGCGACCAACGCGGGTCTCCGGCGAGAGCCAGTGAAGGGCATTGCGAAATTGGAGATTTGGCGGGAGTGAGAGAGAGGACGTGGCGAGGAGTGAAAGAAGAGGGAAAGGTGAAATGTGTGGGGGAATTTCCCGCCAAAATGATTTTACGTACTGGTGGTGATGGTGGTTCGATTTATTACCATCTTCCAGGGTTAATTTTGGGGACCCATCTTGCACGCCTCGTTAATTTGCCTCTTTCTTTCGTATGGCAATGGTTGAAACGCAGCGTTTTTGCTCATGGCGGAAGAAAAAAAAATCCATCGGTTAGTGGGGGAAAAAAGGATGAACACTATCCAACCGATGTAGAAATGACATATGGCTTGCTGTGATTTTTAATATAACAAGGATAGAATTATAATCTAGTTCCCTTTCGGCTCTTCCCTTCCCAGGGTTCTTGGTGCGGTTCAGGTTCAAAGGAACCTGTGAACCGGAACTAAATCGCTCAGAGGCAATTTTGGGTGGTTCTGTTTTAGTTCTGGTTTGAGCCGGTTTAGTTGATGGTTTGATCAGGTTTGATTCGGTTTGGGTGGTTCGATTTGGTTCAAATTCTTTTTTTTTTTAAATAATGTTGAAATCACTGGTTTAAGAAAGTTGAATTGTTGGTTTTGGTTAAAACCATTGGTTTAGAAGGGTTAAAACTGCTGGTTTAAGAGGTGGAACAACTGATTTTGATTAAAATTGCTGGTTTAAGAGAATTGAACCACCGGTTAACCATCGGTTCAGCAGTTTTAGGATTCTTTGATCCTGAACGGATCGTTGGTTAGGCCGTTTGGCAGGTTCTAGTTCTAGTTCTGGTTTGGGCCAATCCGGTTCGGTTTTGGCCATGTCTAGTTCTTGGTGAGGTCAACATTTTTTATTCTTGGTAGTTTGCATTTTATGCATATTTTTATTGTTTGTTTTGCATTGTTTCGTGTATTTTTCGTCCTTTCTGTTGTTTTGTGTTTGGTGCGCTCTAGGTGGTAACTTGGTGCAAATAATGTGAATTGGACATGATTTAATATAAATTGGATGCGGGGTGCATTTGTCTTGTCCCTATCAAAATGACCAAATTCTGAAGGATATGGCAGAATTGATGTTGACATGGATTAATGAACTTTTCCAATTGGACAGGTGCTAGGCAATGCTGATTTGGATGGGAACAAAATGCTTTTACCTTAGTTAACTATAGGAAACCTTTTTGGACTAATTACTCCAAATTTACAAGTTAGGTATTTTTTTATATAAATACCTAGTATTTTTGTATTGGGGAGAAGACTTACTCTCATCATTCAAGTCGCTGCTATTTTATTTTTTGCATTTTTGTTCTCAACATGAACTGTTAAATCTCAATCTAGTCAAGGTATAATCGAGGTTGAATTTTAACAAATTGTCAGGTGTTGTTCTTTATTGTTCTTTATTATTTGTGTATTTATTCGATTCTCACACTTTAGTGTTTTATTATTATTTTGTTGATTGATTCAATAATGGTCAGTTGAGATGATTAACGAGATGATATATTGTTAGTTAAGACTATAATGTTGGTTTTTAGTATAGCATTCTAAGAGGGGGATGAATTTGAGTTTTAAAATTTTAAAAACTTTGTTGAAATTCTTTTGCAAACTTGAACAAATAACAAAGTCAAATGCGGAAGCTACACAAAATCCAATTCACAAATAGAATATGACAAATATAAAGTAAAGTAAAGAGAGTAAGGAGAGAGAAAACAAATTCGGCTTATAATGGTTCGGTCCTCCTTGACCTATGTCCACTCCTTGAGAATCCTCTCAATAATTTCAATCCACAAAATCCTCACTTTTGGGTGGAGGAAAACTGTTTACAACCTTATTTTTACTGGCTCAACAAGAAAATCATTACACCACTTGTTTTATGGACCAAACAAGCAAACCAAACTTTTAGTTTTTGCAGACTCAACTAGGAAACCGTTTACCTCTAGTTTTCTAAGGCTAACTAGCAACCACTCTTGTTTTTCTAAGGTACAACAAAAAAAAAACTATCCATCTCAAGCAAACAATCTTGCTTGATATAAGATTTAACCCAAGAATATAACAGATTAAAGCTCACACAAACAAAAAATGTGATGGCAAGTAAATAAATCAAATGGGTTAGAAAGGTAGAAATGAGAGAGAAGATGAATAACAGGTTTAGCAAAGGTCTCTCCTCTCCTTCCTTTTGCTCTGGGACATCTATTTATAGTTACTTGCAAGAATATAGTCGTTGGAGCCTTGAAGTAGCCGTTGTGAAACAAATAGAAATTATGTCTTTAAATGACATCACAACCTTCTACGTGCGTAGACAACTCTATCTTCATTAATCAACGTGCGTTGTATCTGGTTCTGCATGCGTTGTTCTGATTTCCAGAATATGCAATTTCACTTAGTGGTTTACTATGTGCACAACACTTTTATCTACGTATGTAGTCATTCCTCTTCAAAGATAGCTCATTTGATTCTTCACGTGACTGTGCCAGAGAATATTTGAAATTTAAACCTCGAGAAGCGTCTTGGATTTATTCGCATCTATTGCTCGTCTACGTGCGTAGCATCCTCCATCTACGTGCATGGAGTGATCACTTCAAGATGTCACATTTACTCTTCTGCGCGCACTGATCAGCTGTAAAATGCTATTTTGCTTTATCTCATGAGCCTTCTTCAGTTTGCATTAAGAACCCGTCTATGTGCATAGATCACTCTTCTAAGTGCGTACTATGATGCCTCCTTTAGACCAATAGCTTCATCATCTTTACTAAGTGCATAACATAACTAGTGTATGCGTAGATCAATGTTTAACACTTTCTTCTTCTTAATACAACACGTCTACGTGCGTTACAGAACTTCTACGTGCGTAGTTGTCATTTTCTATATGCTCTACTTGCTTTGATTATTCTTTAAGTGCTTTGTGACCAAATATCAACAAGTCTGGAACTTTGCACCTATTTTATAAATGTTTTGCATTCATCATCATCTAAATAACCTAATTGTGTAGCAGCTCTATTGTCAAATAACCTGTTGTGTAGCAGCTCTATTGTCTCACATCATATAAGTGTGTATAGATCAGGAGGTTTATAAGCATAAGGACCTAGCTATTTAAGTAACCTATTGCTAAAGTTTTAGCTTGTTGGAATAAGTTGATAAGTTATTCAAGTAAGTGTCTGAAGTTTTAGCTCCCTAAAACGTTGGCTTGCTTGAGTAAAAATTGATTCAACTACTTTTTATGTTTTTTCCTTACTGGAGTAAGGTCAATATTTCTATTTCGCTAGAGTGAAAGTGAAGCATCCCATCAAAGGAGACGACTGAAGCTAGTAGGTCAAGCAACTTACTGTACAACAGCTCTATTATCTCACATCATATTAAAAGGTTCATAAATATAAGGATTTGACTACTTAAATAATCCAAGTTTGAACTTTTGGGCTTAGTGTTCAGAAGCCCATTAGTTGTCAGATATTGTTTAAAAATAGCTATGTGCTTATGTAATACCCCAACTGTTCCGATTAGGCTCTCTGTAACACTCTGTAAAATTCTGACACAATCCTCTATAGAATCTTGCTCGATTTCATTTAAACCTCATTCAAAATCGATTTGAATTTGAGTTTGAGATGATCTTTAGACGTTTGGAATGTTGATTTGATGTTTGATGATGCTTAACGGATGTATTTCCGATGGTTTAGGTGTTATGGGCTAGGTTGCAGATAACGCATGTTGCACAAATGAAGATGCATGTAATTTGGAAATGGATGATCAATGTACATTGTTTAAGTATAACATACGTTATATTGAGGTGCAACGTACATTGTGCACCATTTTCTCGAATATGAGGCTTTGGAAGCCATATAACTTGCGTTGGTTTGCATAAAAACATAACGTACGTTGCTTTTGAAAATAAGTGATACAATGCATTTTGATCCACATCTCTATTTAACACCCAAATCGACCCATTTCGTCATTTCATCACTTCCTTCACTCTCTAATCAGTACGGCTATTTCGTTAGTTTAGAGAATTGGATATGATTCTTGTTTATTCTGTTGAAATGGTTGATTGAGGATGTTATATCATGACCTAGGAGGCTAGAAACACGTTTATTTAGCTTGTACAATGAAAATTTGTTGATGGATGCAAATAGGGTTTGGATGAGTACAGGCTTGATTAAATTTAGATTGATTTGATGTTATTCTTGTAAAATGGGTGTTAGATTCATGCTTCTGAAGTTGTTAAGAACTGATTTGGATGTTTGGAATTATCGGGTTTCTATCGGTACAAATTTTTAGTTGTTTGGGAATTCTTTGGTATGATATTTTATCGAAAGAACCAAAAATATAATTTTTAGAATTATGAATAATTCGAGGACCAGATTGGATATTATGTACATTTGGAGTCAAATTTAATATTCTATATACTTAGATAACTAATTTGTAAATTTTGAAAAATTTAGGGATTGTTTTGTAAATTCTAAAAGTCAGAGGACTAGTATGTAATTTTTTAAGGTCTTAGGGACTAAAGTATAATTTTGCAAAAGTTGATGGACCATTCTATAATTTTACAAAATATTCATTTTTTGAGATAAGAGCGTTAGATCTTTGATTTCAGTAGGATTTCTGATGACATCGGGAATTTGGGATTCGCATTTGCATTCCATGCATAATCTGTAATACCGTACCGTTTCGTGTATGATTCTTCTATGATCTGTCTATCTGTTTTCAGTTTTATTGTCTGTTATTCTTTTCGTCTGATTTTCGAGGTTCTCAGTCATCCACTGGTGGTCCATGAATTTTGGATTATTTGGCACGACATCGAGGTTGTTGAGTTCAGTTTTGATGATGATGAATACAAAACATCCATGAACATCCAGGAAAGAAGTGCAGACGTGCAGACTCTGTGATTTGTGGCAACAAGGCACGTTATGAATGATCTGCGCACGTAGATATTATGCAATGCGCGTAGACGTGCATGATACTGGAGGCAGAAAGCATCAAATATTTCTCTACGTACACAGTAGTTGGTGCTACGCACGTTGACGAGCATCCAGATTAAAGAGAAAAAAAGGCAAGGCACGTAGAGACAAGTTGAAGAATGAACAAGGCGCGTTGATGAACAAAAATGTGATCTTCAAAGAGAAACGCTACGCACACAGAAGAGGCGAACAACGCACATAGACAAGGCCTGATTGAAATAAAGGCAGGACGTTTCTCAAAAATTTGAATTTGAATATCCCTAACATAAATCACATGCGAAATCAAAGGTGCAGAGGTTAATCAGACGTCTACGCACACAGAGCACAGTGCAACACACGTAGGAAGTCACTGGGTGGAAAATGTTCATTCTGGAATTCAAGCAATGTACGTAGAAAGTGGTACTATGCACACAAAACTCAATATCAACGCACGCAGTAAAGAAGCAATGCACATAGATGTTGATCTACATAAAGTCGAGACCACTGGAGTTCCATCAATGAACGTAGACTTGTATACACAACACGTAAAACTTAGATGGAATGAAGAACTATGTACGTAGATGATGGCTACACGCGTAGTGAAGGGTGACGTCAATACTGAGCAGAATTTTTCTTATTCTCCAACTGCTACTTCAAGGCTCCAACGGCTATTTCAAGGTTCCAACGGCTATATTTCGAAGAGTAACTATAAATAGACATCCTAGGTCAGTAGAAAAAAAAAGAGATATGTGCTAAAGCTTGTCATCATTTTATCTCTCTTCTCTACCTTTTAACCCATGTGAGCCATTCACTTGCAAAATTTCCTTTTGGGTTAGTTTTCTTGTTTTGTCCATAAAACAAGATGAATGATTTTCTAGTTGATCCTGCAAAAACTAGGTGAACGGTTTTCTAGTTAATCCCGCAAAAACTAGGTGAACGGTTTTCTAATTAAACCCGTAAAAACTAATCTAACGGTTTGCTAGTTAAGCCCGCAAAAACTAGTGGCTTGGTTTTCTTGTTTCTTCCTTAAAAAAAGGTGTAGCAATTTGCTTGTTGATCCCGCAAAAACAAGTTGTTGTAAACGGTTTTCCTTCACCCGGAAGTGAGGAGATAGTTAATTGAACTCTCTAGTGAATCTGAAAGAGTGGACGTAAGTCAAGAGGACCAAACCACTATAAATATTGAGTGTTGATTTTCTCTCTCCCTTACTCTCATTTACTCTCTCTATTTGATTTACATTTGCATTTGATTCATTATTGAGTGTGTGGATTAGATATATAGAGCTTCCGCATTCGACTTTGATTTTGATTTAAAAGAACTTTGTTATTTGTGTTAGTTTGCAAAAGATTTTCAACAAAATTTTTGAACTTGCTAAAAATCCAATTCACCTCCCTCTTTGAGTGTCATTTCCACTGCATATTGAGACTCTACAGAGGTGAGTGCGATGACAACTTTAGACACATTGTCTATGTCTTTAAACCTTATATGTTTTTGTTGTGTCTGAATATTTATCTATAATCTGAATTATTAAAGGATTGACTAATCTAAAAATCTGACTTATGTGTTAATAAATATTTAGTACTCTGTTTTTGAAATATGTCATAAATATATATATTCTGTAAATTAATTTTGCTTCGTAAGTTTGTTTGTTCTCAAAACGGATATTTTTATAAATATTTTGGTATAAATCAATCTGTTAGATATATATACAAATTCTGATATTAATTATTTTATCATATAAAAAATCTGAAATTCTGAATAGCAATTATTATTATTATAATTAGTAACAAAATATTTGAAATAATATATAATATATATTATAAAATACCCTGTACTAATTTATGGTATTAATTATCTGTCTTGTATATATTTATGTACAAATATGTATGTTTACGTAAATATTCTCTAGATAAATATACTTAATTGGAAATATGTTCGGTTGTATATTTTTATATAAATAACTATCTAGTTAGTATATATATCTATTTTGAGTCTGTCTGTTTTGCATATTTGAATACACTTGTATTCTGTTAATTACTACATCTGCTTTATATTTCTAAATTCTAAGAATATCTATTTTAATTATTTAATTATTCTGACTTTGACTCGGGACACCTAGCTACGAGGTAGCATAGCCTTTGGTATATCAATGCTATGTGAATACCCTAGTTACCAGGGTAATATGGTAACCCGTGTGTATAGCGCAACACACATGACTCTGTTTGATCTTTGGTGGCATTAGTCCACACATCTGCTTCTACTTTTGTCTGCTTCAGGTCCCGTGTCTTGTTTATATTATAATTCATATTATTATATTTCTGAATACATATTATTGATTAAGTTTGATCTTTGTATTTGTGAATTTGTATTGTTGATTATACTCCTATAATATATTTTTGTTTTGGTCTAGCGGGATATATCATGCTAGAGCTTGTTGACTGCAACGCTCGCGAATATATTTTTACGATCAGTTTATGTCTGTTTCATCTTTTTGTTCCTTTTGAGCCGGTTACTGTTTGGGCTCTTAAGGTTGCTAATCAGTCTGTGATCTCGTCTGACCCAGTGTCAATATATTATAGGCATATGATCAGTGATATTAGAATATATTTATAAACTCTGTATATATATATATATATATATAGTATCATATAATTAATTATCGTCTATAATATGATAAATATATGACTTTCTAGAAAAAATATCTATCTGATAAACATCTAATTTTCTGTATGATATCTGCTTAATAAATAATATATTAGCCTGCCTGATCTCTGAATACACAGTAAATAATTATTTGCATATCGTCTGTAGATGGATAGGTATAAATATATGTATGTATAAATTTCTGTTATAATATTCATCTGAAAATTTTTAAGCTTGTTTACATGTTGTCTGCTTTGTTTTGCAAAATATTTTCGAAACAAATTTCTGAACTATTAGCTACTTATATGAGTGTACACTATTAATATCTGATTATATATTTATATGTGATATTTTTTTAAAACATCTTTATTTTTATATAATGTCCCATAAACGATCTAGAGTGTCGTCTCTCACTGAGTTTTCTCACCTCACTCTACAATGTCACATTAGGACATGACTAACGCACGGTTGATGCTCTGTATTAACCGCACATCATTGTTTGAACTGCACATCATTGTTGAAGCGAATCAAACAGAACCCATTTTATTAAAACATCTTTATTTTTTTGTCTTTTATGTGTTTTGTCTTTTCTTCATTTTTTTTTTATTTTTTCTTCTTCTTATTTCCTTTTACTGGCCGTTGTCTCATTCTTTTTTTCTTTCTTTCATTTCTTATTTTGACTAGGGAGTGTAAAATTCATTTGAACTATATTTTTTAAATTTAAATATTTATTCGTTCTATTATTTTATTTTATTTTTTAAAAAATATTATCTTTAAAAATTTAATTAAATAATTTTTATGATAAATATATTATTTTTAACTCAAATATTAATTTACAAAATATTTATACCAAATAAATATATTTATTATTATTCGTATATTGTGAAAAAAATTGAATAATGAGTGAAGTGATTATCTATTCTATACTAGAATATAATGAAAAATTAACTATTAAAAATAATAATATAATAAATGAAGAGTTAATATATTACTGATGTAATATACTTATTATTCTCCTAAAAATGTTAAAAAGTAGAGATGATTTTATGTAATGTTAAAATGTCAGGAAATTGAGATACTCTTTGTTTTGCTCAGGCATCCAATCCTTTATTCCCAATTTTTTTGACATGGTCTAACATAACTTGGTGGGACATCTTTTTCCTATCTTTATTGTCTTAATTTTGGAGAAAATAATGCTGACAAATAATGCAAGAAGGTGTTCATTTTCCCTAACGGTGGTTTATTTTTTTTGTCAACATGCAAACATTATATGAATATGTTTCTTATTCAAAATTAGACAAATGCAATGCATATTCCAAATTTTTGGTTGAAAAAATTACATATTCTAAATTTCTAATTTGTTTACTTATCAAAACAAAAAAAAACTTTGTTTGAAGCAGTATTTTAATATTCTAAATTTCTAACTTGTTTACTTATCAAAGCAAAATATCTGTTTGAAGCAGTATTTTGAGAGGCATTATTAATTTATTACACATTGTCGTATTTTTAATCAAATTTTTTTAAAAATAATAATTAACTATAAAGCAGAGTTTAATAGTCTCAATGGGTCCAAATTCCCAGTTTAGGATATGGTTAAAACACAGCTGATGTCAGTCCCGCTAGTATAAGCGTTCTTATAATCTAAACGACGCCGTTTGGCATGCTAATAATGATCCTCCCCTCCTCGCTGCAAGGGACTGTACTTTCTGGAGAACCCATCTTGAATCTAAACAACAGGTTCCTTCTTCCAACACCTCACTCCGATCACACCAAAAATGATCCACCACCGCAATCCGCACCTGCACTGACTAACCGCTTCGTAAAAGACATGGACAAAGAGACCGAGCTCCTCTCGCGCCTCGCCGCGAACCACCTCCACCTAGCTCAGTTCGAGCCACTCCGGGCAACATTACTCTCGCTCCGATCCAAGGCCCCGGCCCTCGCTCTTTCCATTCTCCGGACCATAATCTCCAACGCCTCTCGTCTCCAACACGTTCTGTGGTCCCCACAATGCCCCTTCCCTTCCCTCCTGGCCAACCTATTCACTCTCGAGCTTATCCACCATCCCAATCCAACCTCCCCTGCTTGGTCGTTTGACTCAAGCGCGCTCCGATTGAGCCTGGAGTTCAATCTCCTCGTCCAGGAACTGTCGGACAGGATCACTGAGCGGACGAGGAGTGCTGACTTGGAGAGTATTGAGAAGGGGAAGGATGACGTTGAGTTTGATGAGGAAGGCGGGTTTGGTTTCGAGGGGGGTTTCGAGGGGAGGAGTTGGAAGTTGAAGGAAGGGAGTGATGAATTGGGTGTTCTGGACAAGGTTTTGGAGTTGGGAGTCAGGAGGTTAACGGCTGGCGTGGAAGTTGATGGAAGTGAATCGAGTTTGAGTACTTTTAATGTTGAGGAAGAAGAGTTTATGGCTTTGAGGAAGGTGATGTTGGATTACGTCGATGTGTTCGAGGCGTTGTGTTTGAATGTAGAGAGGCAAATGAAAGGGTTGGAGGTAGAGAGTTCGGGGATGGCATCCTTCCTTAATGACACAAAGGAAAGGGGAGAAAGGAAATGAATTGTCATTTCTCCTCATCTCTCACTAATTTGGTGAGAAACAAAAACGTGATTTAATTTCTCTTCATTTTCTTCCTTTTTAATTCTTTTCTCTTTTTTTTCCATCCATTTTCATTAAAACAAACAATGGAAAAGAAATTTCTTTTCCTTTCTTTTCTTTTCCCTCCATTTCCATTGAAACAAACAGGGGCTGACGGTGAGAGATGAGAAGGGCGGGAAGGGTTTGGTTGTGGAGGAGAAGGCTGCGAAAGTGTTTAATGTGATTTTGAGATGTGTTCAGTTAGCACGTTTGGATGCTATGAGAGAGTGCTTGAGGGAGGGGAATGAAGAAGGAGCATTTTCGCATATTCGTTATCTTCATCTTGATCGTGGAGTGGAGTGGAGGAGGCTGAATA
Source organism: Flueggea neowawraea (assembly GCA_948243855.1). Classification (NCBI taxonomy): domain Eukaryota; kingdom Viridiplantae; phylum Streptophyta; class Magnoliopsida; order Malpighiales; family Phyllanthaceae; genus Flueggea; species Flueggea neowawraea. The sequence goes on from CAODLS011871611.1 coordinate 13,428, forward strand.
TTGGTACGGGTGTTTGATTTATGAATCATGAGATGTTGCGGTAGTTTGCTTTGAAGTTAAATTTAATTTTGTTGTTGTTTATGTTGTATTGCTTGAATTTAGCGAATGAAATGTTTTCAGAGGTTGATAAATGTCATTGTCATTGAGGATGATTAAAGGTTTCAAATGTTAATTCATTTGCGTATGTTCAGGTCGCAAATTAAAGAAGGGAGTTAATGCTTAGATAATGTCGCCACAGAAGATGTTTAGAAAATGAAACACTGGCTTATGTTTTGCTGGCAGTCCTTAGCTTGTGTTTGTGTTGCTGAGCTTATAGTCTTGTCTATGAAATGCCCCACCATTCTGGGAAAATTATTTAATGGATTTTCAATTGGAGTACATTTTGAAAGCACCTGCCGTTTAATATCCATAGCCTATTGTAGAATATGAATCTGCTTGTGGATCATAAACAGTATAATTGATCTGACTACTAAAGCATTTCCATTTTGTTTCTTGTCTGATGTGATCTATTTTTCTGTAGTCTGTTATAAGAACATGTGCATAGATCAACTAAAGACAAGTTGTCTCCTTCTGGTTTTCATTCCCCCTCCCCCTTGCTCCAATTGTGATCGTAACTTTACTAAGCTTTTGATCTTATTTAGTGTTTTCGCTTGTTAGATGTTGCTGAGGCTGTTTCGTCAAGTTGCAGACAACTTGTTGCAAAGATTCAAGTAATGCTTGCTATCATCTTTGTATGAGATTTTAAGTTACTCTACAAAAGAGTTCTTGGCCACTTGTGATTTACTGATTATATCATTTTCACAGGCCATCCAGGATGACTTGCTTAGTGAAGAGATTGGGTCCATTGGGACATCCCAAGCACTTGATGACAATCGGATTCCACCTCCTATGGAGCGTCTTCAAAGATACCTTGTGCAAATGAAACCAGATGGAGATACAAATGATCTTTCTTCGCTATGGAAGATTGCAGCTAGCTTTTGCATGAGAGACATGTACCACTATGCTCGTGTTTCTGGAGTACATGTACTTGAATATCTGATGGATATGGCCCTTTCTGCTGTTAAGAGGGAGCAAATTCAAGAGGCTAACAATGTATGATTTCGCTTCATGTTTCAAAAGAATGTTAAGTATTTATGCAAGTAAAAAAATTTAAATTGATACTATTAAATTATTATCATTGCAGGTTCTTACATTGTTTCCACGACTTAGGCCTTTGGTAGCTGCCATGGGTTGGGATATGTTGTCTGGTAAAACAACAGCTAGAAGGAAGCTGATGCAACTTCTTTGGACAAGTAATAGGTCAAATTTATTTCGGTTGGAAGAATCTTCACTATATGGAAGTCAGTTGGATGAGGTGATAATTGTTTTTGATAAAGCATTGCGCAACATTTTGTTTTTGTCGTACGTATTAAATGAACACAGAAATATGACATTGTTATTTTTTTTTTGTGTTGTGCAGAAATCTTGTGTTGAACATCTGTGTGATTCATTATGCTATCATCTTGATCTCGCCTCTTTTGTTGCTTGTGTCAATTCTGGCCAATCATGGAGTTCAAAATCCTCATTGCTGTTGTCTGGTCAACACGTGGTGCCTCTGAGTCAAGATATGCAATCGGATTCTTTTGTTGAAAACTTTGTGCTGGAAAGACTTTATGTTCAGAGTCCCCTTCGGGTAAGACCTTTGCCTGTGGTTACTCTTATTTTGACAAGCATAGGTTGGTTGTGTGGTTATCTAAAATGCAAGTGTACCTTGTTTGGTTGATAGTTATTAAAATAATGCATGTTGAGCTTTCTGTGCAGCATGAAGATTATGTCTTTGAGGCATTGAATTTAACAAAGAAAATTTTCTACAGGTTCTATTTGATGTTTTTCAAGTTATAAAATTTCGGGATGCAATTGAATTAATCAGCATGCAGCCATTTGCTTCTACTGTAGCAGCATGGAAAAGGTTTGTATGTCATGTTACCCATAGTCCCAGCTGCCTTGTATACTTATCTTGTTTTAACTTTTCTAGACATGATTGGATGGGCCTATGGGACATATGCTGTAGTAAACTTCAAACATGTTGGTGAGGCATGAGCAACTGCTTTTTTTCCCCTATCATACATGGATCACTGGTAGATTGATGCAAATGCTGAGTGGTTTTGAGGTGTGGGTCATGGTTGCAATGTCATGCACTGAGTTGCTCTTTGTGAAGATATTGTAACCCTTTGCTTCATGTATTCATATAATGTTTGTGGCGTTAGAGTAAGTTTTGCACATTAAAGCATGCCAAAGTGCAACAAATTCATTTTTGTGACCATTATTTTTCGAGTTGAAAATTTTGTAAACTAGCCATTTCGTATTCTGGTAGTTCATATGGCATTTTCATAGGAGATAATGATCTGTGTCACCAGATAGTGCCATTTATGTTTTTATTCAACTGTTCTCCAATTCTGCTGTGTTTCCTAATGGATGTTTAGGAGGTAATCTTTTTTTATATTAACTGTGTCTGTTTTTGTTTACATATGTTCTTTGTTTACCTTGAAAAATTGGGTCTTCCAACTATAGACCTATTTGGTTGTATACTTCTTTCCCCTGCTCCAAGATGTTGGTGTGTTCCTTTACCTTTTTCTCCTTAAATTGACAGGATGCAGGATATTGAACTGATGCACATGCGTTATGCATTGGAATCCATTGTGCTTGCTTTGGGGGTGATGGAGAGGAGTATGACTGGTGAAACAGAGAGTAGTCAACAATCTGCAAGGTGCCATTTGAGAGATTTGAGGAATTATTTGGAAGCTATCACCAATGTTCCCCGCAAGGTCATTATCTGGAAGTTTTAATGACTGGTGAAACAGAGAGTAGTCAACAATCTGCAAGGTGCCATTTGAGAGATTTGAGGAATCATTTGGAAGCTATCACCAATGTTCCCCGCAAGGTCATTATCTGGAAGTTTTAATTTCCTCTTATTTTTTTTTCTTGTTTTTCAGTTGGGG
>CAODLS011871672.1:0-16917 GCA_948243855.1 Flueggea neowawraea
ATCTGTAGTAAACAGTGGATTTCCAGCTCCAGCGCCAACACCACCAAAGATGACAACTCTTCCCTTCTCAAGATGTCGAATGGCCCGTTGCCTGGAGTAAAGTTCAGCCAGCTCTGGAACAGGGAAAGCACTCTGCACACGACTCTGAACACCAAGCTTCTCCAAAGCTGATTGAAGCAATATAGAATTCATAACTGTTGCCATCATCCTGTTAATACACTACCATGCGATCAGAATTTATGATTCAAATATAAAATGTTAAAAATCAGCACAATATGGATTATCTATGTACAAAAATCAGAATTGAAGGATATTTAAAAAGTAAAAAGGATGCTATCCAGCCAAAAAGTAAATAGAATTAAGTTTTAATATAAGACATTAGGTAAATTACCCAATCTGATAAGCAGTAGTTCTCTCTAAGCCAGTAGAAGAAATCCACGTCTCCCCACAAAAGAAATTACGACCTCCAAGAACAATTGCTACCTACAGAATCACAAAGGAACAAAAATCTTGTAATTTGAGTATGGCATGAATCAATAACAAATGCAATGTGGAAAGGGCAATTACCTCCAGGCCAATGCGGCAAGCTGTTGCAACTTCTCTGGCAATCTGCAATGCCACCTAGTAGAAGACAAAAACAGCTTAACTTTGACATTTCATTCGACACAGTCAATCAAAAAGGCAACCACACAAAATTCCCATAAACAATCACCTTAGGGTCAACATTCTGGGAATTGCCTGCCAATGCAGAACCACTAATTTTAAACACCACTCTCTTCCATTTCAAGCTCGGCGTTGGTTTCACTTTCATGTTATTCACAAAAGCAGCAGCACCCGGTGTACACCTACTCAGACAAATAAATGCACTAAAAATGAGATTCAGCTCAGTAATCCTAAATTCATCTCCACAGCTAAGATTTGCCAGTTTTAACTGCAGTCAGAGCCAAATAATCCAATAAATACATAAATAAACTTTTGAAATCATCAAACACAATCAACCAATTCATACTGAAAAGTTCAAACTATTCAACTGCACCTTTTTAGCTAAATATTTTTTCAAATTTACATTTTCGCGTTTCAGTTTTTCAGCATATCAGACAATTCATACAGAAAATTTTGAACTATTTAAATTGCAAAATCCAAACCTAATAATCAAAACAAACCCAATTGAATAAGCAATTGAAATTACAATAAACAACTACCTCTTAGTTTGTCTGCACGGAACCAAACTTCCATTCCCACCACTACCTTCCCCTCCACCACCGCCACCACTAACCCCAACACCGACACCACCACCAACATCACTCTCCACGCTCACACCACCCACATTGACACTTCCAACCTTCCCACCACTACCACCACTATTACTCGAACTATGGCCCACAATACCCTCAATATGTTTGAACCAATGCCAACTACTCTCGCTGCCAGTGCTTCCGATCCTTTGCAGCTCCACCTTATACCTCTTTTTTAAATTGTCAATCTTATTTTTACACTGCTCCACGCTCTTCTTTCCATTACCATTCCCTCCTCCTCCTTCGCTCACCGCCTCAGCAACCTCCTCCCAATCCCTACCCCTCAAATTTCCCCTGTTCAATTGCTTGTACTTCTCCGTGTACGCCTCCAACAATTTCGTTATCGCCATGCCGCTCCACTCCTCCCTATCCTTCCTGTACTCGCTCCCTCTCTGATGCTCCATGGTACTTCCGTTATTACTCGGTTCCGATTCCGCATTTCTAGGTTTCTGCCTCTTGTTGTGGTAGAGCTGGTGGCTGTTCTGGCTGTTGCGTTTGGATGACGGGGTAGCCGGAGCCCCGGATCCGGATTTGTCCGGGTCGGATTCGGCGAAGGTAGGGTAGTAGTCGGTGTTGGATCGAGTGTTGGCGGATTCGGAATCGGCGAGGCGGGTAGGCGCGTGGGGATTGTCGATGAGAGGGAAGTCGTCGGTGGCCATCGAGGGGTAGGGGTAATTTGGGAATTAGAAAGAGAGAAGAGACGACGTTAGGGTTACGGTGACGGAGAGGGGGTGGGGGAGGAAATTGGTGACGGAGTGAAGGGGGAGAAGGGCTGCTATGCTGGAAGCTGTGTCACGGAGTCGTAACGGATCCGTTTTAAAACAGGTGTGTGAAACGCGTTGTTGGAAAATGGAGTTGCATCTATTTTCTTATTAATTTTTTAAAAAACTGAACTTACGTTGAAAATATTATTTGTTGACAATGATCAACATACTAGACAAGACTTTTACAAATTATTCTCATTCAATTGTGTTTCTCTATAGATAATTTATCTTAGGAATCTGTTTGTACCAATCTTATATAATATTGACCAAAACTATTACAATACTATAGATCTTTTTAGAATACTGTATATTCTTATCTCAATAGTCCTGAGATTTCAGAAGATAAAAAAGATTTAGAAAACCATTAGAAAATTTAAGAGAGAGGTTTTGTTTCAAACTTAGTCTTCCATTTTGGCTATGATATTACAAGATTGTTTTTGATAAATCTGGGTGTAGGACCCCAACCATAGCAAACATTCTGAGTCCATAAAATTCTTGGCTATGACGGAAATATGGTCGATGGAAAAAGTAAATTTCTATGTAGGGTTGGTCACCTTTTCCAAGGAAGTTTTGGTTGTCAATGAGGATTCTGAGTCTCCTTCTCCATGTCGGAATTTCCATAAACCATTTAAGGAATGTCCAGAGGAGTGATTATCATTCAGATGCTTTAGAAGTTCTTTTGGATCAAATTCTATAACAATCTTATGAACAGTCACAAGACATCATAAGAACCATAAAAAATCTTCTGTAAATGAGCTTGTCATTAGAAAAGGTTTGGTCAAGAAAGCATATGGTGGATCAACACACAAAATATTTGAGAATCAAGCTGGTGAAGTAAACTTCAGGAAGTTGGAATTTGAAGTGTTCAATGTGAGTTTTGGCATAAGCTTGGATTAGCTCAGGGGTTTTCTGGTCATTAGGCATAGGAAGAAAATCTCTCTTATGCAGGGCAACATTGTATTGTGAGGGGTTTGAAGAACTTGCCATGAAAACAATTGGTAATGAACCCCAAAGGGAGAATTAACTGAATTGATTTTTTCTTGGCACGAGAGAGATAATAAGCAATGATGTTATGATCTCCTTTTATATGCTTCACATCGAACTCATATCGGTTGAACCAATCTTTTAGCCTTAAGAATTGACTACTGGGAATTTCCTTGTTTTTGAATTCCAGAGTATTTGAAAAAGATGAATTATCCATCTCAACAAAGAATTTATGTCCAATCAAATGGAATCCAAATTTCTTGATTACATACTTCACAGCTAAGATTTCTTTAAAAACATGTGATAGTACTTTTCTGCATCAGAGAATTGTCCACTAGCATGATCATAGTATTCACGTGATCCTTTTTCGTCTTCTTCCAAAGGTACTGCACCCCAGTACTCATCACTAGCATACGTTTGTAGAATACGCTTTCCTGTGCTGGAATCTTTAATAGGTGGCTTTTCACAAAGCTTTTTTTAACTCTTTGACAACTGTTGTTTGCTCTAAATTCCAAGGTGGGTCATTTTTCTTTAGCATCTTTGACAGTGCACTGATGTACTTTGCCACACGTGGGAGAAAGCTTCTGACATAGTTTACTATGCCAAAAAATAACTGAATCTCTTTTCTAGATAGATTTTCATCAGGAAATTGGGCCAAACCTTCAACTAAATGAGGCCCAATTTGGTAATGACCATTTTCAAATATTGAGCCGAGATACTCAATTCTAGGCTGACCAAAACACTATTCTTCTTGGACAACATTATTCCGAACTTGTCAGCCAACTCAAAGAACTTGTGAAGTAAAAATTCATAGGCTTTCTGATCCTCTGAGAACAAGAGGATATCATCAATGTAAACCAATACTGAATAAAGGATGGGTTTAAAGATTTTGAGCATAGCCTTCTAAAATAATAAAGGTGTAACTTTGAGGCCAAAAGGCGTGACTCTCCATTGGTATTGAGCTGTAAGAATACAAAAAGTTGTCTTTGGTCGGTCATCTGGATGTACTCCCAATTGCCAAAATCATGCTTTCAAATCAAACTTTGAAAATATTCTGGCTTTATGGAATTGAACATGCAAATATTAAATCTTTGGAAGTGGAAATTTGTCATCTCTGAGAAACACATTGAGTGGCTTGTAATCAGTGACTAATCTCTTTCTTCCTCTGATTTGTTCACTTGATTTATTGACATAAAATGCTTGACATGCCCAATCACTGATAGTTGATTCAATTAGGCCTTGTTGCAACAACTGTAAGCATTCTTCCTTAACAAGGGCAAAATCTAATGGGGTCATCCCTTGATGAGTTGCCTTGGTGGGATTGATGTCTTCATTCTTCTTGAATGGTAACCTAACAAAGAAGTCGGGGTTCTTCCATAAAGGATGAGGATGGATGAAGCTTGCATGACTTTCTAAGAACAAATGATCAAATTTGGCTACTAAAGGATGTTTTGTTGCTTCAACAATAAAAATATTGTGGATGTTGGTATAAGGCTTGAAATGGCGCTTATAGTAGAGTCCAGTGTTGGCGATGCTAACCTTCTTTAATTGGCTAAGGACATCAAAACCAATTAGAACATCTGTATCACTAAGTTATGTGCCAATCACCTTTATCCAGGAGATCATTCCTGGGAACATACGAATCCCAATAGGCTGTTTTGAAACACACTTGGTAGTGAAGACTCTTCCACTTGCAACTGAGAAATGGTTTGGCTGCTCTTTCCATATTCCAGGAAAGATATGAGGATTGATCATAGTGTAAGTTGTTTCAATATCAATAAATCCTATAACTTTCACAGGATTGTCAAATTTTGTCTTGAAAATCTCCATTTCAACATGAGGGGATGGAATTGGTTGTGCCGCAAGACAAGGGAAAACACCAAATGTTTCATGACAATGTGTAGAAGCTGAGTTGTCTGAATCACCATAATCATTTGATTCTTCAGAGTCGAAAGATAGATATGTAAAAACTGTCGTTTCTTGATTAAGACTCTTGTCACTCTGTTCTGAAAAAAAGACTCGAGATCTTCTTTGAGATCATCAGGAGAGATGTCCATTACTTATTGAATCATCTTAGCAGACTTCTCCTTATATGGACAGTTCTTCACATAGTGTCCCTTCTGACCGCAAATAAAACATCGATCAGAATTTTTCTGTGAAGTCTTTTTCTGAATGAACGAAAACCACCTTTCTTCTTGTTTTTCATATAGCCTTTCTTGTTCTTCTTAAAAGACTGCTTCTTTGAATATTTCTTCCAGTGTTGTTTCTTCTTGCCCGTTATGCAGTCACAATCTTTGTCCTTGCATTTAATTTGCAAATAGGAACAGTCACAGGCCTTTCAACTTATTTGCTTTTGGAGAACCATTTGAAGAATTTCTTATGTTCACACAACTTCTCAAGGGCTTGTTCGACATATTGAAATAATTCTCCAAGACCATGTTGACCAAGATCTTTTCTAAAAACAGAGATTTGTATGGCAATTTTTGGATGAAGTTCTTCAGGAAAAGAAAAGATAAAGATCTGCCTTAGTTCCCTGCTATTAACTCCTCAAATGTGATAATAAGTCTTTGCCATCCTTTGATAATGGCGATGAAGGTCACTTAGTTGTAAAGAACAACATTTCATCTTGTAATAATCTTGCTCATGCTTCTTGTCAAAAACTCCAAAATTTCTGATGAACTCTGAGTAGATTAATCCCATTGCTTCTTCAACAGATACACCAGTGAACATTAATTGGTTTGTTGTGCCAATCAAAAGAAACCAGTCTCGTAATGTCCCAATAAATCTAAAAGCCAATTCTCTAATAGTTACTTTAGAACTGAAATTGGGCTTAGTCGTTGAAGATCATCCCATGCACTAATTTCATTCATGTGCTCTCTTCGCTTATGAATAAGAATGTCATCAAAAGTAAACCAAGGTCCTTATTTTAGTCTTTTCTCCCTTTGAGTGATATTCACAGTATGAACTGATTCAGAGTCTTCCTCAGTGTCCTCTGTCTCCATTTGATTTGTTCTTGACGTTTCTCCAGTTTGTCTCGTCAGGACAGACATAAAAATGGTAGATTTGTCTGTGTAATTCCTTTCAGAATTAATGGAAATACTGGATGTAGAATTGCTTTCCGCAGATGAGTCCATTTCTTCAGATTCTGAAACTTCAAGAGAGTTAGTGTCTTCAGAGTCTGGGACATACTCTGAATCTTTAGGGCTTGAATTGTTTTCCTGAATAGAAGAAGATACTTCTGAGGATGAGTTAGCTTCAAGATTAGAATCTTCTACTAGAGCAGCAAAAGGATTTTGAGTTTCCAAATCCTTTGGATCCTAGGAATCTTGAAATAATTAAGCCATATAATTAATGGAAGGCTGGATTCCTGTCGGAGTGCTTCCATATAGCCTGTAGAAGGCTTATCTTTTTGCTAAGGTGATTCTCCTTCTTTTTCCTTTTTCTTGACTCTGTTTCTTTTCTCTTAAATGCATCATACTTAAAAAAAGTAGAAGAAGCCAATGGAATGACTTTTTTTCTTGCTGAGGCCATAAATTCTTGAGGAAGAGGAGATCTGCAAACATGACTGGATGTCTTAAACAGTGAATATTATTTGGGAGGATTATGAAAGGATGGATGTTTCAACTCATTGTCCAACATTTCTTGTTGCTTCTTCAATTTTCTCAGTTCAACCTCTTTCTGAGCAAATTCAGCACCAAAGTCTTTATTCATCACCATTCCATTCAGGGTTTTCTCCATTTTAGAGATCTTTTCATGGACTTCAAGATGAAGATCCTAAATTTCTTGACTTATGTGCTTCACTTCAAATTCCTGCTTTTCAACAGCATGAAGAATTTTGTCCAATTTCGCATCCTGACGAGCTAAATTTCGTCTATGTGCTCAATGGTTGCTAGTATGCCAATTTAAAACTTCTTCGCCTTAGGACAAAGGTTCAAAAGAACCATTAGCTCTGACAGTCTTTGGCTTTATATATGGCCGAAAAGGAACTCCATGAGAAGAAGTATATGGAGTTAAAAGAGGGTATTCTTCTTCATTATTCACATCTGGCACCTTTGATGTAGAGGAAGCCATAAAGCATGGGATGGCAAGAGGAGCTGGCGTCTGAATTGGCTCTGGAAAAGGTTTACAATGTCCTTCTCTTCTAAGGATCTTCAAGGCTTCAGTATAAATGGGAAGGAGAAACCTTTTTTTCCATTCTTCTGCAAGTTTTTCATCAAAATTCTTCTGATTTTCTTATGAAATTGCAACCCATGGTGAGGAACCATCATCCTTATCAAGGGGATGATAAGAATGAACTCTGCATGAGGGTCTTCTTAACTTTCTCATTTTATGAGAATCTCTTGGGAACCCATTATCTTCTTGGCAATGACAACCTTCTTCACATATGTTGGGATTAACATCCCAAATAAAATGTCCATCAATCTTGTTTGTGTAAACAGGCAGACATGAAGATTCAAAACAAACAATTGGAATTTTCTTACTGGATGGAACAGGCTGAATAATGGCAATAGTCTGAAAGATAGATGAACCAAAAGTAGAGCTTTCTAGTTCGTATGGATTCTTATAGATTGTTTAAATAGTTTCATCCTTCCGACGATGGAAAGTATAATCTTGTGACTGAATGGGCTTCTCAGCCTGTCTGACTTTCTCATAATTAGTGATCCAAGATTCTGGGATCAGCTTTTTTAAAGTATCAATGCCCATCTGCTTAGGAGCTTGAACAATAGTCGAGACTTTGTCTGCTATTTTAGAAAGGATATAAAGAGCATCATTGGAACCATAGCCATTTAGATCAACAGCATGGTTTTACACGCGATATTACACTTGTTGATGTAGCGTGGCTATATGTGAAGAAGCCACATGTTGAACACCTTTTATCTGAAACTGGACCTTCAAACATGTTGACATATTTGGATCTGCCAAAGGCATGACAAAATTGGGAAAAAAGTTGAGTATGACCGTGCCAGCATTTAGAGCAGTGAGGACAGATCTAATCACAGCATGTTGATAATCTAGAACTCTTGTATCCAAAAGAGTTATTTTGGTGTGATAGGGCAACCTTTGCGACCATGATAGGTAAGCATCATCATGACTGCTCTCCAGTGAAAATGAGTGTAGCCTTGTTTAAGGGATTCCTTAATAAGACTCTACGGGACTTCAATAGCCGCATACTGCTCTGCTTCAGCAGCCATTGACTGGCACTAATTCAAGTTAGAGGCTTCATATTCTTTTGTTGCAGGTCTTCTTCTAGAAAGAAATTGGCGAATAGTAGTTACACCTTTGGGTCTTTAGTAGACTACATATGGATTCATAAGAGGCTGAGAAGTGGCTGAGACTTGAGCATCTTCAAGAACATAAGAATACTCCACAAGGTGTTCTAATTTGTTGGTTTCTTGAGATTTGAAAGAAAGAGAGGAAGTAAGCTGGATAACATCTGCAACATAATTAGAGGACGGAGCTAAAGGAGTGTTTGGAATTGACAACGAAGTAGACGGCATTGAAACAAATGGTCTTAAGGATTCCATGGCTAGTTAACCTATCTTCTTACAAAAAAAGAAAAATAAAAAACATCAAATTTACTAAATTTTGTTGCTCTTTAATTTAAATTGTTAAAAATATTCCAAAAAAATATTTTTGCATGTTCAATTAACGTATTAAAGTATATACACTAAAAAGAAAATATTATACATTCAACAAATTACAAAATATTCAATATATGGTATCTCTAGAATTTGTGCAATCCAATTACAAAGGGCTTGAATTGAGTAATACTCCCTCCATTTCAAAATAATTGTTTTTTAAGGTTTTGATACAAATATTAAGAAAATAATTAAACTACGTTAATTGTAATGATAATTTATTATATTAGCCTTATTTTATTGGGCATAAATTGGGCACATATTTTATTGTTGACTATGAATTTAAGGTGCACTAATAATTTGCCGAATTTGTATAGCTCAGTTAATAAACACTTACATCTAAAATCAAGAAGTGTTAGATTGAAACCTCAAAGGCATCTAGATTTTTCATAATTATTATAGGGATTGATCTCTCTCTTCGTAAGATCACTAATGAATAAAGTACACTAACAATTTAATAGAAAGACAAATATGAAACAAAATAGTAATAAATTTATTAATTTATAAAATGTCAATTATTTTAACAAAAGACAATTTATCTAAAAAAGCGATTATTTTAAAATGGAGTAAAACTTTCCGTCCTCCCCTCTTCCTCTCAAGTATGAAGAAAATTTAGAACTCGATCAAGCAAAATTATTTTTGACAACAAAAGGTATTTGAATACCAAACTATCTAATAAAAAATACATGAAATCCTACAAATAGGGCACCAATGCCATCAACACCATTAAAACATGTACAACATGCTGCTTATAATCCTCTCTATGATACTATAAATAATTAATTCAATTCACTATCTCAAATATGAGGAGGGAGAATATGATTATTTGGAAAAAATTTAAAGAGTGAAATTGGCAAGAGAATTTTGAAATTTAGCTCTTAATTTCAACGAAGGAGCCAAAATAGAGAGTTTGTTGGACATGCTAAGTAAATCAAGAGGAATATGAGAATCATGAGGAGAAAGTGAAACTCATCATACTGGCTAAAACCATTGGCCGAAAGTTGGGAAAAGATTTAAGAGCAGCAGCAGTCAGCAAGCACGTTGGTTCACCGAATGTACGAAAAATGATCAAAAACTAATTCGTGTTCATAAAGACAAATCGGCATATATATACCAAAATGCTTGTAAAAAAAACACAAAAAGAAAAATCATTCAGCTATATGCATTGCTATCTCTCAGAGACCAACAACCTAAAAAACCGTAAGGAATATTACTAGAATAGCATTGATATAAAAGCTAAGGAAATCATTCATCATCTCTAGCTGTTGACTGATACTCCTCGGGAGATTGATCATCATCTCCAGTTGATGGTTTCTTGGCTCTCTCCTTCCTCTCCTTCCATCTTGACCATAACCACTTCAAAACAATGAAACCTCCAAGTGCATATACCTGAAAATTACAGGAAGTTATTTTTCACAAAATCATATCTAAACCCAAAACCGGATATAGAGCATGGAGCTTCCGCCCTCAAACTAGAAAAGACATAGAGAGACTGATTACAATAGTGAATTGGTAGATAAAATGGCAATCCTAAACCCTACCAAAAGATAACACGGCTCATAAAAAACGATTTCAAAATATAGAAAGATTTCAACTACAGCATTCTATTCCATCTTTAAAGATAAGAGACAAATGATCCCAAAAACTTTTGAGCCTCTCTGCAAACCAGAAAACAAAAAAATCATGCTGAGAGCTTCGTTGGTTTGAAGTGTCCAGCATCATCATAGACAAAGTCATCATGTTTTTAATGATCTCTAACTTATCCAAACCCATCTCAACAAAAGTCATCCTACAAATTCTCCGACCGATCCCTCAAGAGCTAATACAGCTCGAGAGGGTTTAGGTTAGAGAAAACATGTTAAGTTGTTGCCATGCCATCCATTTTAAGTCTCTTAAAATTTCAATGTCCTCGAAGGACAAACTTCAATCAACAAGACCACACAGAAACAGCTTAAAAGTGGTGGTTCAGCATCAAAACTAAAAGTGGCACTCCATCTATGTCTTCTTTTGTCTGGTAAGATTATATATTGACTAGGTGCATAGATAAAAGTTGTCCTTATAATTGTAAGTCAATCTTCTGGTGGAGTTAGGCACAATTTTTAAGACTCCATTGGAGTCACTATAGACCAACGTTGACCACACCTACCTACACAAACCTCTATTTCCATTATGAATTCAATAATATTAGACATGTAAATAACACTTCACAATGCCACTACACATAAAGCAACCTGCAATGCCTCCATATACAATATGTTTTCGTAAAAATCAATAATCCCTCAATTAATTATTAATTTATCACTGCATCAGTCCTTCAACATTTCTACTAGTTCGACCTAACCATAACAACCCAATTGCGAAAAAAGACTAACTTTTGAAATTCACTAACAACATAGGAAAAAAATCGAACATCTTTATTCAAATCCCATACATAAGACGAACCTGCCAGATAATTACGGGGTTGTGAGTGGTTCCACTGCTCTCCTCGACCTCAGACTCAAGCGGAGTGACTATCTGACGAGGGTAATTAGGGAAAGTCACAATGTTTGGTCTCTGGGTTGTTCCGTTTTCACTCTCTTTCTCGGCTGTTTTTGGTGCTTCTGGCACTGTTGATTCCGCTTTGTTTTGTCGATTTTGAAATGGGAGTTTAATCTGGAATCGGGGAAACAACGAGAAGAGGTTATTGGGTTCTCTTGGTTCGTTGTTTTGCGAGACGATCTTGTTGCTCTCGGATTCTGCCATGGCGCCGAAAGCGATGAAACAAGGTTTCTTCTGGATTTCGGTTCGGTCTGGGTTTTTCGGAGGTTTTGTTGGAGAATGCGTGTTAATTATCTCATATCCTCCTTAAAAAATTTTAATGTGTAATAATATATCTCATAATTTTTATATTATAATAATAAAATTTTTAAATTTTAATTTATAAAAATATTATTTTTAAATTTATAAAATTTATAAATTTATAAAATTTAAAAATATCATATTAATGTAAATAAAGAATATAAACACTCTTATAAAAACCTTCAGTAGAGACATTAAGTAGAGATTATTAAAATCTTATGGAACCACTAATGGAAATTTATGTGTTGTTGCCTCAAAACTCGAACAACAATAGTGAAGTAAACACAAACAAATTGAATACTTGTGAATTGTGAACGTTGCCTCGAGACTTGAAAGCACAAAAAATGATGAGATCAGGATGTTTCTCATAGGAGTCTCCGACGCAAGTCAGTAGAGATTTTAGCAGAGTATCAGTATAAGTGAATACTAGAGCATATCTTTACAAGTTGTTCGTGAAGTCTATTTATAGAGTGATGAATTGGTGAATTGATTTCTTGTAACAACTTCTCTTAATAACGTGTGCTTAATACCAAGTGTAACGTTTGTTGTTATACTCTTAGCATTAAACATATTTTAATGGGTTTTTATTCACATACCATACCAATTACTCTCCACTCTTATTTTTTGATTTTCCAAAAATAAGAGTCAAATGGGAGGGCTTTTCTGAATTTATTCTTCAATCAGGGAGTATTTCACTAATTGTGTGGATGTCTAGAGCTCACAGTGATATTTGCCGTTGCACCAACCTTGGACCGTCTCTCATGAATTTTCCCTCCTAATTTGAATTCTCGGATTGTGATTTGATTTAGTCTCTTCAATTTCTTTCCAAATTAGAGCTATTCAATTCCAACTTAATTATTCCTCATTTGTTGCCATCGATTTTCTTTGATTATTCTTGATTCCAATATGCTACTTCTTCTGATTCTGATCCTAATCTTCGTACCTTCCTTTCTTTTTTCTTTCTTGTTTTGAAACCAGAATTCATGTGTTTAACTCCTTGATTGCATGTTTGATTTTTCTTACCTTTAATCGACAAATTTCCACGATTTTCTCGTTTTGTTGCTTGATTTTCTCCGTCTCCATTTTTTTTCATGGCTTTCCGGAATATCTTTTTTCCATTTTGATTTGATTGTTTGCCTTATTTGTTCCAAGCTTCCCAGATTTGTTCTTGCCTTGATTCACTTCATGTTTTCACATCAGTGTTTTGACCTTTTTATTTTCGTTCACCTATCAGACTTTCTTCTCAAATTTATGCCAATTTCAAATATTTCTGACTTTTGCTCTCTATATCCTTGTCAATAACTGTGCTCAATCAATTTTTGCACAACTGGTTTTGCTTCCTTCGTGATCAGACCGATTTTTTTAAAAAAATTAATTGCTTTCTCTTCCCTTCTTACTTCGAGAATCAATCTGCTTCTTATTTTGGCTTTAATTCCAAAATTGATTTTTCTGTGATTCCACGATGCCCTTCTCTAGTATGAATTTTCACTTGAATCAAGCCCTCCACATTCTATTTTTTCTTCCCACTAATTTCAGATTTGATTTTTACCAGAACCAACAAAACCGTGGCCTTTCCTGGCCTTTTTTGTTACACGCACCAACCGTCTCTCTCTTTTCTTTCTTGTTCTCTTCGATCAATCTTTTCTGTTTTCTTCCTATTGAGGTTCGGTCCCGTCACTTCTCCATATTTTCTTATTTTTTCTTCGTTGGGGCACAGCTCCATGCGTCAAGGAGAAGCATACATGCATGCACAACTCATTGAAAATGACTACGGCATTGTTCGTTCTTCTCCATGCGCATTATGGGATCATCCATGAAAGTATCTATTTCACTTTGTTGCATCGTTGTTACTCTTATTCTTTTTTGTTGTTTGGCGCAGGTTCTTGCTAACAAGGCAACGATGATTGCAGCGGCTTGAGTGTAGTATGTCGGCAACTTGACATAGTTTGGTACCATCTAGTCTTGTGGTGGCTCGTGGATCGTAGTTCACGGTTTGTGGTTTGCTGTTCATGGCTTGTAGTTCGCAGTTTGTGGCTCATGGTTCATGTTCGCGGTTTGTGGTTCGTGGCTCCAGATGAAAAGTCATTCGTTATGTTCGAGAGTCGATGTGTTGTTCTAGGTGTTCGAGAGATGACACGCTGTTCGAGATGTTCTATAGGCGACATGTCGTTCAAGAGGTTTCAGAGGACTTGTCGTTGTTGTTGTAGACCACACCACTTGTCGTTGTTGTTATGGATCAGGCCACTTGTCGCTGCTGTTGACACTTGTCATTGTTGTCGTGGACCGGACCACTTGTTGTTGCTGTTGTGATTCATTACCCCCCCCACTGCGCGGGTGTTTAGGTGCCATATTTGGAGAATTCATCACCCCTACTACCACGTGGGTATTCGGAAGCCACTTCTTAGAGAACTTCATCCCCACTACCTCGTAGGTGTTCATGAACCGCTTCTTAAAGGGTTGCATCCCCACCACCATGTGGATGTTTAGGAGCTTCCTATTGGAGGACTTCATCCCCACTGTCGTGTAGGTGTTCAAGAGCTGCCTCTTGGAGGACTTCATGCCTACTACTGCGTGGGTGTTCAGGAGTTGCCACTTGGAGGTCTTCATCCCCACCACTGCGCAGGTGTTCAGGAGCTGCCTCTTGGAGGACTTCATCCCCACCATCACGTAGGTGTTTAGGAGTTGCTACCCTTTGTAGGTCTTCACCCCACTATTGCATAGGTGTTCAACATACCTTGGTGGTTTGTGATACCTTGGTGATTTGTGGTTTATGGCTCGTAGCTTGCAAAGTTCACTAACTCTTGAAGCTCACTAACTCACCTTGTCGAGTTTACCAACTTTTGGAATTCACTAACTCACGAAGTCCATTGACCCAAAGAGTCCACCAGTTCGAGGAGTTCACCAACTCGAGTAGTCCATCAGCTCGAGGAGTTCACAACTCATCGAGCAGAGTTCCTCAGGAAGTTCGTCATTTCAACTCCACTTCGTGAAGATCATCATCTCCCTGTGGAGTTCACCTCCTCGAGAGGTTCAACATTTCCTTGTGGAGTTCACTAACTCATCGAGTAGAGTTCCTCAGGCAGTTCAACATTTCAACTCCATTTCGTGAAGATCATCACCTTCACCATGCTGATGTTCGTCATCCTCACCATGCTGGTGTTCAAGGACTTTCCATCAGGTGATTGTGGTGAGGTTAGAGCTCTTAATTGAATCAATTGTTTTATTTGCTCTCTTATTCTTGTGCTTGTTCATGTGATTTTCTTTCGTGCACAATTTGTATACATCGTTGCTCCCTAATCACATGTCCAAATGACTTTTGGGTAAGTGATTTCGATGGAGTCTTAATAGTAATTCTAACTAATTCATTTGTTGAGGACGGAATAGATAAATTGTCACATGTGTTTATGACAATACCACTTAGGTTTTCACTTGCCACATGTCCTAGCGAATAAACCGTCGCTTGCGCTTATGATAATACCGCTTAGGGTTTAACGTGTCACACGTCTTAATGAATACATTGTCGCGTGTGTTCATGACAATACCGCTTGGTGTTTCACTTGTCACACGCTTTAGCGAGTACACTATCATGTGTGTTCATGACAATACCGCTTGGGGTTTCACTTGTCACATACCTTAGTGAATTTTGGCATTGCTTGTGTTTTGGTCGAGACCTTGTGTTAAAAAAAAAGAAGGTTTTCTACTCGTCATTGCTTTAGCTAACACGTATATTAGACGTCAGTGGTTCTTAGGCCTTTATCAAGTTCTAGGCACTAAGTGTTATCACCCACTCCAATTTTTAATTTTTGATTCTCATTGAATGTCGTGTGAACTTGTTGAATGCGTATGCAAAGTGCATGCTACTAAAATGCAGCCAGATGAGAAATGTTAATGTCGTGATAAAAATTAGAATTAAGAAAAAAAAATCATAGAAAGATTCATAGTGGGTCAACCTGAGGGCTTACGTCCACTCCTTAAGCAGCTTGCTCAAGTATTTTCTTTATTTGATATGTGCAACTTACATTTGTAGCTTCTGCTTGGGTTTTCTTTTCACTTTCGTCTCTCTTTCCTCTACAGTTTCTACTGGCATCGCCTTTCCACACAATATCGTGTTGATGGTCGGGTGTGCGGGCTGGTTATCAACTGGAAAAGTTCTCCTGTGTTGTCCTCTTGTACTGGTTCTTGAAGTTGTTCTCCTTGACCTTTTTGGTTCTCACGTCGTCAATCTCTTCCACGATGATTATCATACCTTCTCTCTTCCCGAGGGTAGTTCTACCTATCTCCCCTCCATGCGTCTGCGTATATGAATCGGTTCAACTTTCCATCTCGCACTAAAGCCTTGATTCAGTTCATCAAGTTTCTACACTTTTCTGTGGAATGCCCACTCATATCATGGTTCCGATAGTAGGCGTCCACATTCCTTCCAAGGGGTTTGTCTACTTTAGGGGGAAAAAAGATAAGTCCAGATCCCTCTATTGTCGCTAATATGGTCAACCTCAATTCAGCTAGCTGTGTGTACTTTTCGAAGCGGGGACTAAAAGGAGCTCTTGAATCCCCATGCTTCTCCCTCTTCCTACTTGGCTCCTCTTGAGCCTCTTTTCCTTCCTCTTCTTGTCTTCCTTAGTACCCATGATCCTCATGACATCGGCATGTAAGATATACTTATTGGCTCTAACAAAGAGGTCGGCTAGAGTCCTCGGCTGGTACAGAGACAACGACTCCTGGAGTTGGACTGATCGTGTCCCTTGTAACATTACAGCCACCGCCACTCCAGGTTGCAAGTCGTGGACTTTGAGGGTAGCATTTATGAATCTATCTACATACTGCCGCAGAATCTCCTTCTCACTCTGTCTCACGCTTAACAAGTACGTAGCGTCTTTCTTCCGCTTGTTATTTATGATGAAGGCGTTGATGAATTCTTTCCTCAGTTGGTTAAAGCAAGAAAATGACGCCTCCTTTAGTCCATTGAACCATAAACAGGCATGGTCTTTCAACGTGATTGGGAATGCACGGCACATGATAGCATCTTCCCAACCGTGAAGCATCATAATAGCCTCGTAGTTTTGGACATGCTCATGTGGATCCTCTTTTTTCAAAGAAAGTAGGCAACAAGGGCATCTTAAACTTTGAGGGAAGTGGCTTTCCCATAATCTCCTTAGTGAACGGAGCTTTGGTTCTCTGTTGCCCCTCTTCAACATGAACCAGCTTTTTTTGTTCGAGGACTTCTTCGATCATCTTCTTCATATCCGTTGTGTCTCGAATATTCATCGAGGATCGAGACGCTGCCTCGACCTTCTTCGGTTGAACTCTAGGTTCTTCTCTGCAGGTGCTTTCTACCACCTCTGGATAATTCTCCCTTCTGGCTTCGATTCGAGCTTCAGGAATGGGAATGTCGAAATG
>CAODLS011871674.1:0-12234 GCA_948243855.1 Flueggea neowawraea
TTCTGCAGAAAGAAGATGTCTTCGTATAAATTCGATATTGAGAAATTCAATGGTTCGAATGATTTCACGCTGTGGAAGCTGAAGATGAAGACGATTCTGGTTCAGCAGAAGTGTGAGGATGTGATTAAAGGTGAAGAGAAATTACTGGTAGAATTGACAGCGGTGCAGAAAGCGAAGGCTGTGAAGAGAGTGAATAGTGCAATTCTATTGAGTTTGGCGGATGAAGTCTTAAGGGAGGTGTTTGATGAAACTATTGCAGCAGGCTAGTGGAAGAAGCTAAAAAGTAGGTATCAGAAGAGATCTCTGTCGAACAAACTATATCAGAAAAGGCGACTGCATACCTTGAGGATATCAGAAGACATGCAGGTAAATGAACATCTTGATAAATTTAATAGGATTGTATTAGATTTGAAAGGTTTTAGTGTTGACATTGATGATGAGGATCAAATTATGTTTCTGTTGCATTTGTTGCATACGTCATATGAGAGTTTTATTGATACTATCATGTATGGTAGAGATGGAATTTCTGTTAATGATGTGAATGATGCTCTATTGTGTAAAGAATTGAAGAGATTAACTTCTAGTTCAGGTGGAGACAGAGTGGAGATTAGGCACGTGAAAAAGAATCATAGTTTGATGTGTTATCATTGTAAGGAGATTAGGCACGTGAAAAAGAATTATCCACATAGGAGAAACGATAGGAAATCAAGTGCAACAGTTGTTCCGAATAATTCTGTGGAGTTTCAGGAGAATTCTAATGAGGGGGAGAGTTGTGAAGTGTTGATTGTTTATGTATGTAGATCTGAAGATACCTAGGTTATTGACACTGGTGCAGCTTATCACATGACTTTTTTCTAGGAAACTGTTTGATTCTTTTAAAGAATGGAAAGACAATGTTAAATTGAAAGATGGTGAGAAGCTGAGTGTTGAAGGCAGTGGTTCTTTGAAAATCAGGATGCATGACGGGAAAGTCAGAAAACTTGATGTTTGGTATGTCCCTGGGTTGCGAAGGAACTTGATTTCTATTGGTGCTTTGTCGAAGCATGATTATAGTTTCTCAGGAAGAGGTTGAGGAATTTAAGTGTGCAAGGGATCTTCGGTTGTGATGAAGGGTAAATTGCAGAATTGCATTTACACCTTGATTGACAATTCGGTTATTGCTAATTGTTTAAAGACTGTTGTGAGTTCTGCTAGAAAACGGGTAGAGTTTGTGATCGAGACTCCAGAACAGACAAAAATTGATCAGGTTGATTCATGAGGGCTAACAACAAATGAACCAGTGCATGGTAATTGTGTTGGTGATTTTCAAAAGCAATCACTAGAAGACACAAGAAATATGTGGAGTGTTGTGTTATTAGGAGTGGATGGAAAGCTAGCTAGTGATGGCAAGTCCGGGTTGGACTTGGTTCGTTGTTGCAGGACTTGAGGCCCTTTGGGTGGTGTGGCAGATGAGTAATTCGGGATTCAGAGTTGAACGGGAAAGAAACTTCACTCCAAGGTGAAGAATTGTTGAGATAGGAGTGAATTTCTTGATCAAGATTGAAGCCAAAGTCTTATAGAAAGCGATACAAGCCAAAGAATGACGGATTTGTGAAGGAAAAAGAGTTGTTGGACGAACACGGGGAGCTACATGGGCGTGAGATTGACCGTGTGATGCACTAGAGCCGAAAGAGACAAGAACTGGGTAGACACGGCCTTGGCCACGACCGTGTCTTGAATTGTCGAGTTTTTTGGGGCTACACGGACACGAATGAATGGTCGTGTCTCGAGGAGCTTTGTCTGTGTCTTTACTTCACTGACCGTGTATCAAATTCTGACAGGATTTAGGGTTTCAATTAGGGTTTTTCTAATTGGTTTTGACTTGTATTACTTGTTAACTATATAAGGGGGCTTGAGAACGTCTTGGGAAGCTTTTGAACGCCGTTGTAAGCCATTGTGCTTGTTTTTGACTCTGAATAGTAGAATTACTTGTGCTCTGCCCGTAGACGTATATCGGTTATTGTAAATCTTGTATTCTTGTGTGATTGCTCTTTGTTATTCCGCGTTATCTTCCTGACATCCTTTTTTTTTCATGGATTGTTTGACCAGTTTGTAATTTACTCTGTTTAATTCAATTCAATGTTTGTGTTATTGAGAAAGGAGGTGCCGACACCACCTTAGTTACTATGACATGGGCAATGTCACTAATGTTGAACAATAGGCATGTAATGAGAAAAGCCCAGGAGGAGCTAGATGCTTGTGTTGGTAGAGAAAGAACGGTGAAGGAATCAGATATAAGCAACTTAACATATCTTCAAGCTATAGTTAAGGAGACGTTACGACTATACCCAACAGCACCACTTTCAGCACCACGCCAATTCAGTGAGGATTGCACTGTGGAACGCTACTTGGTTCCGAAAGGAACTTTGCTTATGGTGAATGTCTGGAACATTCAGACGGATTCGCGC
The DNA here is from genome assembly GCA_948243855.1 of Flueggea neowawraea. Lineage (NCBI taxonomy): Eukaryota > Viridiplantae > Streptophyta > Magnoliopsida > Malpighiales > Phyllanthaceae > Flueggea > Flueggea neowawraea. Next base: position 2,448 of record CAODLS011871674.1, read on the forward strand.
CTGTGGCCAGATCCGTTTGAATTCAAGCCAGAGAGGTTTCTAACAACAAACAAGGAGGTGGATGTAAGGGGTCAACATTTTGAATTGATGTCATTTGGAAGTGGTAGGAGGATTTGTCTTGGCATCTCTTTCGGCCTTCAAAATGTGCACCTCCAACTTGCAACTCTGCTGCATGGTTTTGAAGTTTCTACACCAGATGATGCACCAGTTGACATGGCTGGAAGTCCTGGATTAACATATTTAAAAGCTACGCCACTTCGTGTCCTTGTTTCTCCGCGCTTGTCTCCTCATCTTTATGCTTAATTAGATCAGATAGCTTGTTGTTGCTCTGTAAAAAATGACTACTTTTTTTTTTTGAAAAGTTAAAATATTATTATTATTGCCATTATATATATGCTAGTCTGAAAGCTGAAATCCTCCTTTTTCCTTATGAAACAAACTCCATATTATGAAAATCAAATTACTGCAGCTCCAAGTAGTCACAAGATTCACATCTTAACTGGAAATTACACTTGCTAGTTGCTAGTATGCCTTTTCTTGTTCTACTGCCGACTGTTGCATCAGATCAATGACAGAAAGAGACCCAGCTTTTAATTGTTAACTATGGAGGAGGAAGATATATATCAACATATAATAGCTAATTATTATATGGCATACATCTTACCTATGAATTTCAAGCACACTAGAAACAATGAAATCCATGAATATAGTAAGAAAATATTAAACAAATAGTTAGCAAAACTCCTGCAGAAGACACACTTGCACACTACGGAAAGTGGAAACAGAAGCCCAAAAATGCGTCTGCTGACGCACTAACTACAGGCTCAGTTAGTAGACGACAACCCATTGGCAAATATGTCATGTCGTTTCTTCCCAAGGCTTAGTATCTAATATCTATTGTTATGATAGGTCGTCTGCTTAGAACGATCTGTTGTTTGTTCCTTTTTTCTTTTGTTACCCATTGACAATCTAATTAGCGATTGTGTGTGTGTATATATATATATATATATATATGTAAATATGAGTTAATCGACAAACATTTATAGTGATGTTAAATTTAATCAATTTAACACACCTCCAGCCAAAATGGCAACAACCTTCTTTTGTTTTACTTCAAGCAATTTCAAAGTTTAGATCTTCTTGTGCGAGTGATTGAAAAGCTCTATACATTATGACAAATTGTAGTATTGTTTGATGCAAAAAAATGATAAATTATAATGTCAGTTCATCTGTGTTTTTTCCTTTTCTTTGGATTAGACTGTGAAGATTATGACTTGTGAGAATTCGTTTACGATCATTGAAAATAATTTGTTTACATTATGTTACATATGCACTGTGACAAGATGTGAAGATCTATGATTAACGAAATTATTTGATTGATAGTCATATCTTATCTTTTTTTTTATTGAAATTATTTGACTGATATTCATATCTACATTTTAAGCATCTGCCGTTTTTAATTTCTAGATATTTGGATGAAATAAGAGGCCAAGACTTTTGAGAACCTTTAATTGTCACCAGTTATTTTCTTACTTGTATATTATTAATATATGGTATGTAAAAAACCTACGAGCAATGCAGATGGTGAATTAGCTAATTCACCATGTGCATTGCTCGTAGGTTTTTTACATTCCATATATTAATATTATAAAATTTTTAAATAATATTATAATTAATAATTAAGGATATTAAAATTTGAATAGTAAATTTAAATGATTAACTTAGTTTTATTTTTTTAAAATATTTTATTGACTTAATTTAGTTTAATTTAGTTCTTTTTTAATTTCTCATTATAATGATATCTTCTAATTTATGATTTTTTTACTCTATGTCTAGTTTTGATTTTATTTCATTAATTTGATTTATGTGGAGTCTCTTTTGAAAATATGAGAAATATTATTTTTCGTTTTGTGTTAATATCAACTTTTTATAGATTTTGTTTTTGTATAAACTGAGTTTAAAACATAACTTATTTATGAGTGGATAAATTGTTAATTACATTTGAATCAAATATATGGTATATAAATCTTGCATACCACTAATAAAAAAAATCAAATCATGCAAACCAATGACACAATTGGAATTGATAACTAAACCAAAATGTTTGATTGGAAAACTTCATCTTTATTAGCATCACTTTGTCCATAAAATTTTTCATTTTAAAAATTGATCTAAACCATATGAGAATTAAAATGATCTATTCATAGAAACTAAACAATAAAAAATTGTAATGTTTTGATCCTTAATTGTTGTAAATCTTGCATAAGTAGTTCATAGGTGCAAATGATTTGATGATAATAACATTTAAAATTGACATAATAATAAAATTGCAATCTATTATAAATGAATATGTTAAAGTTGAGATGATTGTAAATATAGCATTGGCATAAACAAACATAGAAATTTTCTTTTAATATGTTATAAAATTAAGGAAAAAGTACAGTTATCTCTTTTTTTATTTGACAAGTCATTTTATTTGCTCATACCAAATATTGAACTCATAATCTCTTAATGTTGGAGTTGAATTCAACATCAATGCAATGAGTTAAAAAACCCATTAGTTATAATCATCTCAACTTTAATGTATTTACTATGAAAAAGTACAGTTATCTATTCCAATTGTCATACTAAATCTAAGCAAAAATTAAATTTATGTATGGAGGGTATTTGTGTCTTTTTCTTTTTTTTCAACATTCATGCTTGAAATCATTCAATTGAAAATATCTAATATAGAACAAATTACATGAGAGAGAATCCTTAATTGTTGTAAATCTTGCATAAGTAATTCATAGGTGCAAATATTTTATGATAATAACATTTAAAATTGAGATAATAATAAAATTGTAACCTATTATGAATGAATATATTCAAGTTGAGATGATTGTAAATATAACATTGGTATAAATAAACATAGCAATTTTCTTTTAATATGTTAAAAATTAAGAAAAAAGTACAATTTTCTCTTTTTTTATTTGACAAGTCATTTTATTTGCTCATACCGAATATTGAACTCATAAGCTCTTAATATTGTAGTTGACTTTAACATCAATGCAATGAGTTAAAAATCTATTGGTTATAGTCATCTTAACTTTAATGCATTAACTATAAAATATATATGTTTATATACATATTTCTCATATTGTTACTTAGTTATATTATCTATTATACTCATATTTATAATGCAATTGCCATTACTTCGTACTTTATTGAATAACACCACCCTCGGGGACGGAGCTGGGCGGGGTCCGGTGACCCCGCTCAGCACCGGACGGAGAGGGAGTTGGACAGGAAGAAGGAGCAAAACCAAAGAAAGTGACCCCGCTCAGCGTTGATCGGAGAGGGAGGAGTTGGACAGGGAAGAGGGCAGAAAGAGAGCAGAGCCAAAGGAACATCGTCATGGGCAGATTGTTGTGGAGGTGTTTCAGCAGAGGCGTTTTGACAACAGTGTCTTTCGAGTGCGAGATAGTAAGTTGGAGAAGATGAAGTGCGTGACAGGTGATAGAGAGAGAGAGTAGTTTAAGAGTACAGAATTTAATTTGAAGCTTAGAGTCATTGTGACACGTGCCGATTACTTCCAAACAAGAAATTGTGTTTAATTTGAACTGAATGAATGTAGTTAAGTGGCTATAATCTCAATTGACAAATCTATTTCATCTATTTAATTAAGATTAATCTTGGGAGATCAATATTTTATTAACTAGTAGTTTTTAGTAGCTCAAGTTTAGATGTACTTTTTTTATATTTAATAATATTTTATTAATCATATTTATTCAAACATATTTTTAGAAATATTTTTGTAAACTAATAAATTTTATAATCTATGTTAATTTGAGATAAAACAAAACTAGAGATAATAACCTATTAGTGTAACAAGATAGGAGATGGTTTTCTCACTGATTGTTTGATATTATATCGAAAAGGATGTTTTTAAAAGTATATTGATACTGAAGTAATTATTTAGTGTTACATGAGAATTTGTCGGATCGATTTATCTTTATTGCCTAAAGTCTAAAGAGACACCACAAAACGAATACTTTGGTGTCATTAGCATTCAACTGTAAGCAAATCTAGTTGTTGCACTACCAAGATTGCCAATGAATTATTTTGTCTTTATTTTTATTAAATTTTAACTTAATATATTATTAAATTTTCATTGTTGATTTTTTTTAGCTATTACAAATATATCTTAATTCTAGTTATTATATGTAAATCTTGCCTATGCTTAAAATTTTTTCTCCCTCCGTCACTGACCACCCTTATAACTGAAACAATAATCATCATTATCCACAGCCATTTTCAACGATTTATACATGGAAAAAAATATATTAAAAGCCAAACGAAAAGAGCTAGCTTAATTTTCTCAATTTAACCATCCACACATATATTCATACTGTCTATCTTCATTTTTGTACAAGTAAATACCATCTGGCAGACCTTTCCAATAACAATTTTGGTTGCCAAAATGCAACAAATCGATTTGAACCTTAAAAACATCAATATGTTGGTAGCCACCAGTCCACCACAAATTATTAATATTTGACTTAACTCACTTCCAAAAGGTACTTTATAGAGAGATGATTAACACTTAATTATAAACTCATGATATCAATTCAACCTAGACAATATGGAATACTTGACATACTCCCCATCAGTCTAAACCGGGCTAAACAATTAATGGGTAAATGACAACATATGACACATCCCAAACCACTGCACTAGGGGTGTCTCTGATATTATCTTGATATTGGCCTTAACTCACTTCCAAAAGGTATCTTATAAAGAGAGAATTGTCACTTATTATAAACTCGTGATACTAACTCAACTTAAATAATGTGAGATACTTGACACAGATGACAAGTGAAAAGAGTTGTGCCCATATAATTGACTTTGAACTCCCAACTTTGTTCATAATATGTAGAAATGTTACAAACCCCAAAATCTTTGGCTTTGGATTTGCAATGTGTCTGAAGAACATTGTCATTGATGCCATTGATATTGTGTACCCTGTAGTCATGAAGGGTAATTAGACCATCGACAAAGTTTAAATCACTCAAAATACATGGAACTATGGAAAGAAAGACGATAGAAAACTGAAAGAACGTGATTCTGATTTGCTTCAATTTTCCAAGATAAAAGATCACTAATGCTTTTAGATTCTAGCAAAAAAAAATTATATGTCCAATTATAAATTTATAAGTTATGTTCTCACTCATGGATGATATATATCAAATGGCAGTTAAAGATTGTTTAAAAAGTGTGATTAGAAGAAAGGTTAGGATTAATCAAAGTATGTGAAGGCAGTTTTAATTAGGTTGACAAAAAAGTAGGTATATTTGGGCTGCATTTAGTACCTTTTTTAGGCGACTAGGATTGAGATTTACATGATACTAGTTAGAACTGTTAAATTGTTTAATGTGGACATTATTTCATATTAATTTAAAGATATTTATTATAATATTTCTTTTGTAAATGTAAAAAAAGTTTCTCTGTTATTTGACTACAGCGCATTGAACAAAAAAGATCAAACTATCTTTAGTAAAGTTTTAGTGGACATGTCTATTGAAGATTTCAAGTTATTGGCTACCCAATTGTTTTTCACTATTAATTTTTTTATGTGCAGACTGTATTTCTTACTTAATACTAGAAATGATTTTTGCTTGTTGCATTTTTTGCTGGGTTTGAGTTTCTCCACCTCGTGCTTTTCTCTCCATTGCAAAGACCATGAAAAAAATTGTAAACTAAATGAAAATCAAATAAGGAAAAAAAAATGAAAAACGAATAAAAACAGAATGAAAACCAAATAAAAACAAAGTAAAAGCAATATAATATTTTAAAAAATCAAATGAAAACAAATAATTCAGGAATGACCACTTATGTTTTTGTAAATTCAAATTTTCGAAATCCAACCTTCTGTTAAATTTTAACTGCATTTACACTTGTAAAATAAAACATTCCGGCATGTAAAACAAAACATTTGTGTAAAATAAAACAATCGGGCATATTTTTGTAATATTTTTTGGGTATTTTTGTGCATTTCACCCTATGTATAAGAACCCTTTCGATCTAGCCTAGCTTTAACTTTCAAATGTAGTGAGTGCTGTTTGGGTTGGGTTAAATTAATTCAAGTCAGTTTAGAGAGGTTCAGACTTTAGAGACCTGTGGTAAATGTACAACGAACCAAGTTGAGAAATCCAATATGCCTCCCCTAGCACCTATTCAGCCATGTCCAGCACTCCGAACAAGGAATCACATCCCCCATACATCCTTACAAATCCTTGAAATGTCTCATATTCCATCATTCATTTCATGTCTTGAATCTCATACCTTAAAAATTTTAAATTTGGTACTTATCAACTAAGCTACTCTAATTACTAGACTAGTGCACGAAGAATTATGGTTTTTTTTTATCAATCAAGAACTATGGTTGACGCCATGTGCATGAAGAATTAGATTGAGTTCCTCAAATGTATACGTGTTTGCATATGATGTCGCCATAGTTTGGTCTAGTTGGTTGATAAATTTAGATGGTGGTTGATGAATTGTGGTTGAGAGGTTGGGAGGGAAAGGTTTAGTTATGAATGAATGGGGAGAAAGGGAAAGTGCGTATATTAGCACCACTCAGCAAACTATCTGACATCCTATTTAACTCTTTCCCTTCTCTTATATTATTACATACAATGGTCCTTGCATATGTGTTGCCCCCATCTACCTAATAATGATGTGGGAAAAAAAATTGTGAAGTACCTCTCCAATAATTATGATTGGCTGAACTTCTTCCAAATACACTCTATTGAATTATTTTAAAAGAAAGCAAACTAATTTTAATATGCGAATTGAATCGATACGCATTCACTCTCTTTTGTTTTTGAGTTTTTGTATGTATTCTATTTTCTTTCTCTCATCTCTTGGTCACCATATCTAGCTGATTACGTTTTCTTTAAAGAAAAAGCAACTAACTAAACCAATGCAAACTGTAAAATGCAACTGGTTCTTGTAAAAAAAAAAAGACCTTTGTTATATGTCTGGTGATAAAGGGTGATCCGATTAGGTGGAGTGAATGCGAAAAAGAAATGTGATAAACAATTTCACTGTACCAGTGGAGAGAGACTTTTCATTAATAAGATAAACATGCCAATTCATTTGCCAGCTGCATTGGTACACATTCTAAAAAAACTTTTAAATGAGTCTGATGCTCTGATTAGTTAAATATGATAGTTGATAAAACAAATTATGACAATTGATAAGATAATGGCTAAAGATTTGGAAAGAAGGAGATAAGGAACAAGTTTACGTGGTTTAACAATGACATTCGGTTCAAGAAAGAAGAATGACTAGTGTATTTGTTCATTTTTTTAGTTAATTGTTCATTATTTTATCAATTTTACTCATTTAATTACATAAACATGTTGTAGAATTTGGACTTAACTTTACTCAGTAGGAATGAATTCTCACTAAACAATAAATTGTTTAGACACCCAACTAATGTGAGATCTTTATACATCAAAGAGAGATTAAATAAGGTTTCAAAATTTGTTACGTTTGTTAGAAGACAGTTAAATATTAGAATACAGAGAGGCAAAACTTAGGGTAAGTCCACTCACAGCAATAAAAACATATCTATTTAATTTTTTATGAGTCATTTATTTTACTCTTCTGATTAAATTCATAACTTCTTAGCATTAAAATTAATTTCAGTATCAATAAACTATAACACCATTAGTAAATTTGTTTAATTATACATAAAACAGTTTTTCAGCAAGTGGCTCTTCCACGGATGACGTTATTCCTGTAAATACTACTTATTGTGGTTTCTTGAAAATGTGAATATAAAGATTTGTATTACTCAATATATGATCAATTTAGATATCCTGAGACAATTTATTCTTGGAGCCAATTTTAACCAAACATGTTTTCTCCCTTCCTGATGTAGTATTGAGTGTGCATAAGCATTTTGAAGGAGGTTTGTCCAGTTTTGAACTACAATCCCCTGTTTTGTGGGTTTCACTCATAAATAACATATACATGAAGATAACATCTGCAACTTTTGTCATTAACAAAATTATAATTTTTAGTTCAAGAGTATTTCTCAGAAAATTGTTTTAGAAAGAGAAAACAAATGAAAAACATTTTTATATATACCAACAGCTTGTGGACGAATCGTTAAAACGAAAGCATGTATACACAATATTCATGGATCCAACATAGTTACTTACTGTAGTTCACGTCAATGGCATGATTTTGCTATGAATTAAGTTTCATATATTAACTTTATAAATTATTTTTCTCAATTCGTGTCAGAAAGCAAGGTTGTCATCGTTATTGTTGGTGTATGATGTGGGGATATAAAAGTGGCATAACATTCATTAATAAAGATTGATTTATATACATGGAGTCTTGGCATAAAATTTGGAAAAACATGTCCACTAAGCCTAACTAGTAGGATGATCATGGTCACTTCTAAAAATATGTAAACAAAATAGAACATGACCACTTTATCATGTAGACACAATCATGGTCACTACTTCCTACATCTTAGCAACTTAAAAAGCATAATTCAACACTCCTTCTTGGCTTTGATAGTTGCTAAGTCAAAATAGTTCATCCTCCTGAGATTGATTTGATGTTGTATTAGCTTTGACATCTTGATTTTGTGTTGTGTAAACTTTTTCTATGTGTCCAATTTGACCACAGTTTTTGCATTTAACATCTGGTTTCCACCAACATTTTGTGTGTGAATGGTTGGTCTTATTACAATATGGGCATGTCTGATATTTTTGAACTTACTATTAACCATTGATTTGGCATGAAGAGCTCCCTCTACAGTACCTACTTCTCTTATGAGCTTTCTTTGCTCTTGCGCCTACAATGCATTCACTAATTCTGCCAAGGATATGTTTGACAAATCCTTGGATTCTTCTAGTGAAGAAATTTTGGACTCATATTTTTTAGGTAAAGTCACAATAATTTTTTGCACAATTCATTCATCGGAAAAGTCCTTACCGAGTAACCTTACCTTGTTTACAATGCCCAACAGCTTGTCATAGTATTCTTTGATGGTGTCGGACACCTTCATTTTTAGCATTTCAAACTCCCTAATCAAGTTGAGAGCTTGCATGTTTTTTGTTCTTTCATTGCCTTGATACTTCCTTTTAAGGTAGTCCTATATAGTCTTTGTTGAATCTAAGTTCATGATCTTCGTGAATATATTGCTTGAAACAGCAGGGAACAAACACATTTTTGCTTTAGAATTTCTAGTCTTTCTCTCTTTGTGGGTCTTCAGCTGAGCTATCATTGGATTTGTTGGCAATGGCGAGATATCATAGTCTTCCTCTATAGCTTCCCAAAGATCGAAAGCCTCGAGATAGAGAGTCATTTTGACAGCCCATGCTTGATAGTTATTGCCATCAAATGATGGTGGCGGCATAGAAAATATCTTATCCAACTCCATTGAAGAAAGTCGTGTATGTGGTTATATAGTTATTTTGGTTATGGTGTTTATGAGATATACTCTGATATAGAGGTTATATGGTAGATATATGGGGTTATAGGTCTCTTAAGAAAAACGGGCTCTAATTCCACTTTGTTAGTGTATGATATGAGTTTATAAAAGTGGCATTTCATTCATTAACAAGGATGAGTTTATATTCACCCAGTATTTAACAAAATATTAGAAAAATATGTCCATTATACCAAAAAATTAGCATAAAATTGGTCATAAAATTTAGCATTAACTTGAGACATGGACCACTAATTAAACATAAATACACATCTGTGATAGTGCATAACT
>CAODLS011871920.1:0-11818 GCA_948243855.1 Flueggea neowawraea
TTGCAACATATATCCAAGTCCAACAAGATTTGTATTTTATTCAATTATTAAATAATTAAATAAACATGAATAATTCTAATTTGATTGAGGACTATTCAATAATTAAATAAACATGGAGAATCCTAATTTAATTAGGACTCATCCCAAGATGTCCTTAATCAAATTAGGACTACTCACTATTGCGCTCTAAACCCTTAGTACTGATATTAACGAGTCGAATTATTTTTTGTCGTTTCTAAAATTCTATTAATAATAGATATCATACCTCAACTAGGAATCCTAATTGCATTAGTACTCTCAACATTGAGAATGATCCTAGTGTTAGAATTAATTCTATTGAAACAAGACACGATCATTAGTTTCCATTTCAGAACTTGTTCTAGTTACATTAGGACTCTCATTTTGATTAGGATTCCTAGTCAAACTTGGACTCTCATATCAAATGAGACTTTCGGGTTTCTAAATTAACTAGGTATTATCTTAAGGTATCCTATACATTTAAGTCACTTCTTCGAGGATGTTCATCCATGAGTCAAAATAGGAATCCTAATCAAACTAGGATGACTCATTTGAACATTTTTCATCTCATGAATAATGTTATCCCTACAACGTGTTATTGTATGTGACCTTTTAGGCCCTCATTCATGATGGTAGTAACCTCCAATTTGACTCATAAATTACTTGGTAAGATTGGGCTCTAGATAGCCATCATACCCCCAAGTGAACTCGAGTTGTCGTGCAACAACTTATGTCTTTTATAAAAGATTATTGTGTAATTCGGTCCCTTCTCATTTTGTGTCTCTTCGAGTATGGGGAATAGAAAGTGTCAACCCATCACTTCGAAAGAATTCATCAATCACCAAGTTAAGAGAAACTATACCAAATTGATTCAACCAATTAGACCATGGCTATAGATTTAAGTTCTCTTTACTCAATTGATATGCCCAATAAGTCACTTCCCTCACATTACTAAGGGTGATAATCCTATCTTGATCACACACCATACTCAAATGTTTCATAATGCAACCCAACCTTCACTTTTTTAGCAACCCTAATCAGATTACGTATAATGGGATTAAAGTTACATGACTAGACATTAGCATGTCGTGGTAATCTAAGTCAAAGGACTAGTTACACCATCTTCCATAGTTGAGAGTTATGCATTAACAATCAAGTAATTTACCATATGGTCTCTCAATAGTGGGTCAGTCCAACACCCATATTAACGTTTAACTGTGCGCTTACATGTTTGACCCATATATCACATAGCTTCTTTCTATAGGGAAGTGGAACCAACCAAGTCATGTAATAGTCTCGTTGATTGTCGACGTCCAATACTGACAATCGTTGACTATTGTCACGACCCATTCCCGAGACCGCGACGGGCGTACGAGGTGAACCGTCTGTGGAAGCCCGGCCCATATCGCACAAGCCTCGGAGAACAGAAAACTACCAAAATTCATATTTTTTTAATTGGCTTATTTACCGTATTAAACAATTTAGCAGAGATATTATTCAGTCCCTAAATGTCAAATATCAGTTTCAGTCCTCAAATATTCATAATTTGACAAATTTCATGTTTAGTCCTTTCGTCACAAAACAACCCCAAATAGTCCCTAATCCTGGGCCAAGCATAACCCAATGTTTTCAACCATACCATTCAACTCAAAATCATCCAAGGATTCCAAATACACATTCGGTTCGTCCAAAAACCGAGCCAAACGATCCAAACCGAATTTGGACCGAATTACCCTTCCCTCAAAAATCATCAATTCAACAATTTTCAACCTAGATTCAGGTTCTACTCACTCTCCCCATCAAAACCCCATAAAAATCTATCCGAAAATAATCCAATAACCCCTCTAAAAATCAAAAATTTCGTTCGGTTCTCTCTCCAAAAAACCCACAAAAATTAACCAAAGAAAAGAGGAGAGAGAGAGATGTTACCTCCGGTGGATGGTTCGGCCGACGAGGAAGAGAGAGAGACGAGAGAGAGAGTCGGATGATGAGAGAGAAAAATGAGAGAGAGAGTGTGAGCTTCAGTTGAAAGAGAAGAGAAACGAAGAAGAAGAAAGAAAAAAGAAAATTGGGCTGCTGGAGTCGGTGCAAAACGGCGTCGTTTTTGCTTGGTAAAACGACGTCGTTTCGTTTAATGAGAATTCGGTTACTGTGGACTCGAACGACCGGTCGTCTGGCAACTCGAACGACACGTCGTTTTCTCTTCAACGAACGACTGACCGTTTGTCGACACGAACGACGCGTCGTTTTCTTCTTCGGACCGAACGACATGTCGTTTACCAACGCAAACGACAAGTCGTTTCTTCTTCGAATCAAACGACACATCGTTTCGTTCTTTCAACCAAACGACTGTTCTTACACGCGCAAACGACACGCCGTTTGGACCCAAAATCAAACGACCTGTAGTTCAATTTTTATTTTATTTTCTTCCAATTTTCTTTCTTTCTTCAATTCTAACCAATTTTCACTCAATTTAATTTCACAATACACCTCAAAAATCATATTAATACCAAAAAATATTAACACTCCAAAAATATCATTAATTAATTTAATGATATTTTAAATTAAAATTAATCCTTCAAAAATAATTAATTCGGAAAAAAAAATTTCAATGGAAAATTTACCCAAAATTAGTCAAAAATATTCAAGTTATTACAACTATGAACATTTAGATATAGTGTTCAAGTCCCAACGTGTTCCCCGCCATTTAAAGCACACAAGGTGTGAACATACTATATCATGAGCATCGTTTCGTTGATCTAATCATGCCAACCAAAATGATTCTCCTATCATATTAATTAGCGAAACAAAAATATGTCTTTTATATTTTGTTGTTACTTATGTAGTGCCCTTAATGGTTGGCTCTTAGAGCACCTACACTAACACTAAATACCCAAATTCTCTTCTTTTAAACCCTAACCCATATCAAATTCAACTCATTCTTCAATCCCTAACCTAAATCCATTCATTTCCATGTTCATTCTACCATAATATAACAAAACCCAGCTTAACTTCAACCAATTTCGTTCAAAAATCTGAAACCTTAATTATACCCAGCATCAAACATCAAAAACAACATTCAGGAACAACTAAACTAGTTCTATGTGATTCTTGCATGAAATGGAAGAAAGAAATAAGTTGAGAGAGTAATCTTACCTTAAGATGCTGAAAGGAATGAATGAGAGACAAGAAGAAGGGATGAGGGTTGGTTTTGGAGAGTGGAAGTGTGTAGGAAGTGAGTAATGGCCGGATAAGGGAAGGTGAGAGGGTATTTATTGACCATCTCACCAAACTCACCATTTCACTTATTCTGCCAGTTGCTATGTGTGTAATAATGGACTTACGTACATAACCAACTTCTCATGTACATAATTGTATGTTTTGCATACGTAACGGGGCCCAGAATGCTTCCAATAGCTTTCACCTAGTTCTATCCAAAACTTACGTGCATAACACAAACATTACGCATGTAACTCACTCGTAGCGTGCATAACACACTTAATTACCCACTTTTGATGTATTTCCAACCTAAGTACATAAATTCCATCACTCTTGGAGCTGATTTACATCTAACTTGAGTGAAATTTCAACCTTAATCAACCTTTTGGTTTCACACACAAATCTGAACACCAAAATCATTAATTCAGAAATTGGAAACCTAATAAAAAATTGGGCAAGGTGTTACACTTAACCAATTCGGATTCGGGATCCACCCATGATCCGAAATGGAGGGACCCGTATTCTAGCAGTCACAATCAAATCCAAAATACAAACCAACAATAGTACTTTCTCCATTTCACAATAAGTGTTTTTTAAGATTATGAAATATGAATTAAAAAATCATTAGAATATATTAATTATAGTATTAATTTACCATATTATCCTATTTATTAGTACAAACTACTTATTGTAAGTTATTAAATGCAAATATAACTTTATAAAATGATAAAATCCTTGTTTTTATATAATCACAATATTTTAACAAAAGAGAATTTTTGTAAAAAAAATATTCATTGTGAAATGGTGGGAGTAAAAAACAAGGGGCAGTTATATATACACTCTACTTAGATACATAAATTTTGAATTCACGCTGTCAACTTTCAGTATTTTGGCAAATTTTCTAAAATTACATGCGCTTCTGAACCAATTTTTGAAAATGACAATTTTACGGAATTGTTTGAATATTGTTTACACATTGTTTATATGCGTTTATATTTATTTATTTGTTATTTACATTTATTTACACAAATATATGTTGTTTATATTTGTTTGTATATAAACATATATAAACAAAATATAAACAAATACAAACATATATAAACAATTATAAACAAATATAAACAAGAGTCCGTGAATTTAAAAATTATATCCATGAATTTAAAAATTATAACCGCACAACCGAAAATACTATAAAGTATATATGTAATAAACATATTCAATCCGTCATATCAAATTTTACAAAATTTTTGTGGTTTATGACATAATTATCACAAAAAACAAAGGCCCTCCATTGAACACCACAACCATGTCACCCACGGATGGCTCAAAGACATAATGGGCTATCAACATCAAGCACAGCATAGTCAAATCTTTAGTGTTTTTAGCAATGATCACGAAATTTTCAGAGTAAAATTGTGGTAGTTAAGGTGTTTGGTTTGGTTGGAGAAGGGTTAGCAAGATTTTAGCAACTTTTCAACTTTTGGAAAATTTTTGCTCCTTCTCCTTCCAAATCTAGCCATCTTATTGACCAACTTCACCTTAAAAGTGACACTTATCGCATCAATATAATATAGGGCCAATTACATATTCATCAAGTCTAAAATAATCAATTACAGATTCACGTGACTCACTTTCAATGTTTTAAGCAGAAATTACAAAATTACGATTGTGTGCACCAAATTTTATAAATTACAAATTCATAAACTTTTTTATATATTGTTTAAAACTTTTTTAGGATTTATTTATATATTGTTTCTTATTTTAAAACTTGAATGTTGTTTATATATTGTTGATATCTTACTTATATGTTATTTAGAATTTGTTCATATGTTGTTTCTTGTTTTAAAATTTAAATGTTGTTTATATATTGTTGATATATTTGTTTACATGTTGTGTATATGTTAAAAACAACATATAAATAAGATATCAACAACATATAAATAATATATAAATAATATATAAACAACAAATCAACAATATATAAATTAGAGATTTTTTTTTGTATATTGTTTTCAACATATAAACAACATATCAACAAGATACCAATAATATATAAATAACAATTAATCAATATACAAACCAAAACTAACATATAAACAACAAATAAACAATACGCAATGAATTTAAAAATATAGAAAAAATCAACAACAAATCAATATTATACCAACAACATAAAAACAAGACTCCGCGAATTTGAAAATATATATCCATAAATCTAAAAAGTCACGCGCTTATAGACGAAATATTGCAAAGTGTATAGTATGCATAACATGTTCGTACGGAATAAATATTGCAAAGTTTTGTTGGTCAACAACATAATTAACACTATAAAATATCCAAAAATCAATTTAAAAGTGAGTGTTTTTTTACAACTTGAAACTTTCTTTCAAGGATTCCGATTTACTTTCATTTCCGAATACGTAGAATTCAATTCAAAACTTTTATCAACTCAAGACACAAGTTGGGCTACTTAATCATTTTTTTTTATTTCAAAGTCTTGACAATTTAAAGTTCACATTGATTGATTCCCACTTGCCAATTATACAAAAAGAGCAAATAGAAGAGGAGAAAAAGAAACAGAAGTACTTGTTTAGGAGGAGCGCAGTCAATCTCGTACTGAATCTCGTTACGGACGAGTCTTAAGGATTTTGTCCTGAAAGGCGGATTTGCCCATTTCTGTAATGTAATTTCTGGTAACCATTTTTTTGTTTGGAGAGGAAAAAGAGGAGTTTGATGACTCCAATTTGTCAAGGAAGGAGATGGGATATCGTTGTGTTTGAAGAAATGGTAGGGTTATAGGATAAGAGGGAAGATTTCTTCTTAGAGTTCGTATTAGGTTAGCCATTTCGGCCTATTTTGGTTAGTGAAAATCAATGGAATGAAAACTTGAACTTTATATATATATATATATGGAGGAAGGTGGGATGTTTGGGTTGTGAAAATGGCTTTGTGGGGAATGTATTTATAGGCAAATTCATAGCGACAAATCAAGATATTATCACCTACATTGTCATCGATCTGTATTTTTACAAAAAGAAAAAAATAGAGGCAAAGTCAATTGTATGTCGCTACCTTGGTGGCAAATTTATGTGACACTACCTCTCATCTGAAGGGGAGGTTCCTGCAAGCTGCATCCATTTTCATCGCTAAATTGGTTGCCAACTTTTGCGACAACTTAATTTGTCGCCAACGAACGTACGTTTGGCGTGAAGCTTCGCGCCCAATATAGCAACGTTTCTTTGTTGTCAAGAATATGGCGTTAACATGGAAACTTTAGCTGCTATTTGGTGACATTTTTTTATGGTGCCAGCAACAATTTTAGTTTTGTTGTAAACCATAATTTGTCACAAACAGTTTGTTACGACTCACGTATTTTTTAGTAGATTTATCATCAAAATATATTAAATAAATATATGCAAGTAAGTGCATGTCATGTAATTAATTTAACTCTAATAGTGTATTGTCAAAGTATAGAATTGGTGACGGATTAATGTTAGGTTTTTTTTATTAATTTAACTCTAATAGTGTAATGTCAAACTTAAGCAAAAAATTCTAACTTTATCAGGCGTTGATAGTAACATGTTGATAAACTAAAAAAATAAGAAGATAGGACGATCATTCACAATATGGAGAAATTAAAAGTTTTGATTCTGTATCTTGGTTTACCTTCAGCATATAATCTTGTTAAGGAAACAATATTAATATGAATATTGATATGAATATTTTTATTCAAACAATTTTATCAAAAATAAATTATTTTAAATTGACATGATATGTTAAATTTTATTGCACAAGTGCTCCCAAAATTACAAACTCATGAGGAAAAAAAATCGCATCTATAGAAAGCAACACACCTCCATTAATTGAATGTATTTATTCATTAAACAAAATTATTTGATTCGTTGGATTTATAGTTTATAATACCCAATTTATTTTTTATTGGTATCTCGAATTATCTTAAGAGTATATAAATGATAACAAAACAAAGGACTAACCATTCATATATTTATGACGTAATTTGTATTTTTTATCACATTCTTGAAGAAATCTAATATTTTTGAAAAATAAAACTGTGATAAGTAATATACATAAAATCAAGAATATGTAAATAATTAGTCGTACAACAAACCATGAAATCTTTCCACCACTCTACATGGATTTTCTTTTGAGGATTCTCTTACGATATCGATAACCCTGAAAAAATATTTTAAAAATAAATCAGTAATGACACTGCAACACTAGTTACATATCAAATTATATATATATATATATCGAAGTTTGAATAGTTATTTTTAAATATGATTATTTTTATTTTGAATAAATTCAAAACAAAAAATATCAATGAAAAAATATATACATATCTTATAAATATAAAATAAATAAATAAACAATTATGAAAAGTTTCATTCTCATTGAATAATATTAGGTCTTGTCTATTTTTAAAAGAAAAATATTAGGTCTTATCTGCCGAATCTGCTAGAAAAAGCAATTTTAAAAAATATTTTTTCACAATTTTAATATAAGAAAACTCTGTGGCATTTAAAAAAAATAATATAAATGATATAATCTAAATTTATAAAGTAGATTTTTAATGTCTTGAAAATCTTATTATGATCAAATTAAACCAGACAATAAGGTTGCGTTAAAAAAATAGATAAAATAGATAAATTTTTAACTTTTGTAAAGAAAATTTGATTAATTTAAAAGACAGATGCTTATCAAAAAAGTAATTTAAAAGACAGATAAAGCGTAAATTTCTATAAGGATAATTTTAATTATTTAAAAAATGCAATAGATAGATATTTATTAATAATAATTTTAATAACTTAAAAAGATGGAAAAGTAGATAATTTTTGTTTAAATCATTTTAATACTATAAAATATGTAGAAAATATATATTTTCTAAATTTTTGTTCAACATCATTTAAACTAATAAATAGAGATTAGTATAATAGATAAATTTTTCTACTAATATTTTTTGAAATACTTTTTAGGATAAATTTAATTATTTAAAAAATATGGATAGAATAAGTAAATTTAAAAATTTCGGTTCAAATTAATTTTTTAAAAAAGGTTTAGCAAACAATTATATTTTAGACATTTAGAACATTAATCAAAGTAGAAGATTCGCTGAGAAAATAAAATCAGAGTAGATGATTGCCTAACAAGAACAAGGTAACACAAAACTTATATTTTAATTAAAAAATAATAATTTACTAATATGTTTAAATTAAGGGGTCGTTTGATTAAATAGAAATTAAAATGATCATTGTCATAATTATTTAGTTACAGAATCGAAATTTCATTCATATAGTATCTATTTGATTTATATTTATTGTGGAATCGAAATCAGGATCAATCATAATATTTTATATATATATATATATATAATTTTGGAAGATACAATTAGGAGATTGGGTGGAGAAATTAACTCCTATAAATTTGTTAGCCTTTAGTGTACAGCTGATAGTTTCCTAGTTCAACCACTCAATGTACTATATAAACGTACACTCATATCGTAGAAAATACTGAGATCTATTCTTATACCTATTATCTCTGCATGGTATTAGAGTTGTCTTGGATAGTCTAAAAATCCTAGCCTACTCTCATTCCTCGGTATGCCTACCGTGTCAGATATCTCAAAAATAGAAACCTCCAACCTTCCTACCTACACTACTCAAACCCCTTCCTTTGAATCACACTCCATTCAGATCACAACCATACAGTTGAACGGAGAAAATTTCCTATGTTGGCCTTAGTTAGTTAAGATGTATATCAGAGGGATAGGAAAGATAGGTTATCTGATATGAGAGAAGAAGGAACCCGCCCATGATGATTCCAACCATGAAGTGTGGAATGCAGAGAACGCTATAGTGATGATATGGCTGGTTAATTCTATGGAAGAGAAAATTAGTACGAACTATATGTGCTATTACACTACTAAAGATCTATGGGATAATGCAAATAAGATGTACTCATATCTTGGAAATCAGTCCCAAGTTTATGAACTTACCTTAAAGTTGGGAGAGGTAGGTTAAGGTGAGAACAATGTCACTGAGTATTTTAATATTCTCAAACGCCTCTGGTAAGATTTAGACCTATTCAATGACTATGAATGGAAGTGTCCTGAAGACTGCAATCATTTTAGGAAGATTGTTGAGTACAATAGAGTCTTCAAGTTCTTAGCTGGTCTGAATATTTAGTTTGATAAGGTTAGGGGGAGAATCATAAGAAGGCAGTCTATTCCTTCTATTGGTAAGGTGTTTGTTGAAGTCCATAGGGAGGAAAGCCGACGCCAAGAGATGCTTGGGAAGAAGGTTTAGATCCCTTCTGTTGAGAACTCAGCTTTAGCTGCTGGAAGTGTTGGAGGCCGTGGTAAGAAGAAAGAAAGGAAGAATGCTAGGAGTGTTTTGTATGACTACTACAACAAGGCTTGCCATACTTGTGAGACATGTTGGAAACTCCATGGCAAACCAACTATTAGAAATGTTCACATGAAGGAAAATTCACTAAAATACCTTCTACTAATGAAGTGGAGACAAGTCCATTTAGTCAAGAGTAGATTAACTATATCCAGAAGCTGCTAATGCCGAAGTCATAATCATTTAATGCCCCCACTGCTTTTGTTTCAATAATAGGTAGTGACCCTAGTGTCTTTTCTTGTTGTATACTTACTTCCACTCATTGGACAATAGATTCAAGAGCATTAGATCAGATGAGCATTTTCTCCTATTTTTTTAATTCCTATAATCCTTGTACTGGTCATAAAAAGGTATGCATAGTATATGGATCTTTTTTATCTATTACTGATAAAGGTTCTGCATATCTTTCTCCCACTATTTGTCTTAAATCTGCCCAGCATGTTCCTAAACTTGCTTACAGTTTTCTATTAGTAAGCAAGTTATCTCAAGACTTTAATTGTACTGTCACTTTTTTTGAATCTCATTGCATTTTTCAGGAGCAAAGTACGAGAAAGTTGATTGGCAGTGCTGAACTTAAGGATGGCCTCTACTACTTTGTTGATGAAGAAACTACGAATAAAACAGCTCAAGGCTACAATAGTGTTAGTTCTACCTCTGTTAAAAAGGAAGTTTTTCTCTGGCACAATAGATTCGGGTCACCCTAGCATTACTTATCTTAAGAAATTATTACCACAATTGTTTGAAGATTTTGATTGTTCAAACTTTGCGTGTGAAAACTGCATTTTATCAAAAAATCATAAAAGGAGTTACTCTTTGAAGCCTTATAAACCTTCAAAACCATTCTACTTTGTCCACATTGATGTTTGGGGCCCTTTGATGTATGATAAATTTACATGATCTCAAGCATAAATAGATGGTATTTTGGCCCTAAGTGCATTTAATTATCCACGAATTTATATTCTTTTTGTGTTTTGTGTAGGGTGAATGAAAATGCATGGAATGTGAATGAAAATTGATGAAAAAGGCATGAAAATGTGTTTAAAGAGAAGTTAGAATGGTAGAAAAAAAGAGGAAGAAACATCAACCCAAATGGCATTACGTTCGTCACTGCGCGTAATGTCACACCCTGGGCCATGGTCATGGCACAACACCACACCTAACACCATGACCATGGCCACTCCCCACGCTCAACACCACGGTTCCAAAATGTAATATTCGCTACTGTTACAGTCGGACTACTGTAGTATTCTGTCTAGTTCAGGATGTGAGGAATCTTGATTTTGAGGATTAATTTCGGTTGGAAGAGTCTAACGTGCGTTCTGTATGCGTTGGAGATTCTGGAGGTCTTCTACGTGCGTAGAAGGTGGGTTCTGTGTACATTGATCGACGCTTGAGGTTGGTCGTGGATCTGCCTTAGCACGTCTGTGTGCATAGAAGAGGTTCAGTGTGCGTTGAACGCTCATGGAACGTGCACCGTTAGTGACAAGAAAGAACTGTGTACGTTGCACATAGTGGAACGTGCGTAGATCTTGTCTTAGAGGCCGGGAAATCATCAGTTCAGCACGTCTGTGTGCGTTGAGGATGGTACAACCCACGTAGATGTCGTACTACGTGCGTAGCATGAGTACTGTGTACGTAGATGCACGTCTTCTAGAATGTTGTCAGTGCAACATGGCATGTCGGTTGTGTGAGGCTATAAATACCTTTCAGCTGCTCTTTTTCTGTCAGAACTCACTCTTCATCACTGGAAATACTCTCTGAATCATATATTTCCATTTCCTTTGCTTCTCTTGCTTTTCATTGATTTCTTTTGGATATTTAAGGTAAGAATTACTCATTGATCCTTTCATTTTCTTGATTTTGATCATGAATCAATTGTCTAGAGCTTTAGCTAAGATTTTCGGATGGTTCTGATTTCTGTGTTTTTGAGGGTTTGGGAGTTGTTTGATGTTAAGTTATGATCGTTTAAGGTTGGGATCAACAGATTTTAGCTTCGATTTTGGGAGTTTCGTGGTTATGTGATTTGGGTATAATCCGAGCTAGGGTTTGGATTTTCATAGATTTCTGAGTTATTTGGAGTTGGTTTCTGTTATATATTGATGAATATAGGTTAGAGATACCATAATCATGGTTGGTTTGGATGGATTTGATAATTTGTG
>CAODLS011872118.1:0-12233 GCA_948243855.1 Flueggea neowawraea
GGATTGAATCCTTATTGTCCAAGGAATCATGCTTCCACTACAATCAGGATCATGAATATCTGCACTTGTCTGAGGTAGATCACTTAGATGGTTATGACCTAAATATATAGGCGGTCATAACGTTGAGTCACGAACATGGACAAAATGGCCAAAACCTTATTTCTCATCATCTTTCCTCATCTTCCTCCATAATTTCTCCCACTCGGATGGAGTAATCCTGGAGGGTGTAGTTCCTTAAATCTCATAGTAAAGTGAAAATGGTTATTCACTTTATCACAGTGCAAGAATTTATTCACAAAGAACATAACTCCATGTTCTTCGTTACTACGCCATTACTTATTGTCCTTCAAAAGAGTGTGAAAATATGTCACTTCAGACATAATATGGTATTTCACAAATAATACACTTCCACCTCTTGATCTTTATCGACCAAGGCTTTGCAAACATAGGCAACATATTTCATGGTTGTTGGATCAAGGAAGATAAACATTAATATCCTTTAATATTTTGATGACGAGCAAAGCGTTATACTTGGATTTAAAAATGTTGAAAAGCTCAACATTGTGAAACAAGCTACTGGAATTGCCACAACGTACGTCATAAACTGACAACGTATGCTATGTACGTTATTTCGAGCTACAACATGATCAACTTACATTAAATTTATTGCAATGTACGTTATCTGGAGCTGCAACATGATTAACATACATTATGTTTGTTACAACGTACGTTATCTGGAGCAACAATATTATAATGTATGCTACAGTTGCTGCAACGTATGCAATCTAGAAGAAGAAGCTCACAACGTACGTCATGTAATATGCAACGTACATTATGTGATGTGCAACATATATGACATAATGTTCAACATACATTACAAAGATTCCATAAGGCTACAACAACATTAAACGCACTCCAACGGCTAGTTTCTCTTCACCAACGGTCATATAGCTTGGAAAAGC
Source organism: Flueggea neowawraea (assembly GCA_948243855.1). Taxonomy (NCBI): domain Eukaryota; kingdom Viridiplantae; phylum Streptophyta; class Magnoliopsida; order Malpighiales; family Phyllanthaceae; genus Flueggea; species Flueggea neowawraea. Next base: position 963 of record CAODLS011872118.1, read on the forward strand.
TATAAATAAATTAAGGAAGGGGAAAAAACATGGATGGTCATATGATTTCAAGTCCCAAATATTTTCATCATTCCATCAACTCCAAGCACCAAAATTAAGCTAGAGAGAAGATTAAGAGCATTATGTCAACACAATCAACCTTAGTGTAGAGCTTTCAATCTTTGTAAACACTTTGAGAGCAGGAAAAGGTTTGTTGTGAGCCTAAGAAAACAACATTGTAATGGATTTAGAGATATGAGCCAAAATCTGTAAGCAATGATTTTGGTCCCAATAAGAATGGTAAAATGGCACTCCAAGAGAAGGAGTGAATTGGAGTTTTAAAGATTTAAAAACTTTATTAAAAACTTTTGCAGATCAAAGAAAATAACAAAGTCTTTTACAAACAAAATCAAATTTAAAAACACTGAAGCAATAAAATCACCAATTCATAATAAAAGATAATACAAATATAAAGCAATGTAAAGAGAGTAAGGGAGAGAGAAAACAAAGCTTCAATTTACAGTGGTTCGGTCCTTTTGACCTAAGTCCACTCCTCTAGATCTACTAGAGAATTTCAATCCACTGTCTTCCTCACTTCTGGGTGGAGGAAAATCGTTACATCTTGTTTTTACGGGCTCAACAAGAAAACCTTTACACACTTATTTTTGCAAGCTCAACAAGCAAACCGAATCCCTAGTTTTTGCGGGCTCAACTAGAAAAGTGTATCCACTTGTTTTCAGAACAAAACAAGCAAACCCAACCTCTAGTTTTTACTTGATCAACTAGCAAACTGAACCACTAGTTTTTGCGGGCTTAACTAGCAAACCGTTCCACTAATTTTCTAAACTCACTAGCAACTACTATTTTTTTTAAGGCATAACAAGGAAACATGTCTACCTCAAGCAAACAACTTTGCTTGGCACAAAATCAACCCAAAAGTATAGCAGCATTAAGTTCACACAAACCCAGAAATGTGATAGCAACTAAATAGCTCAAATGGGTTAGAAATGTATAAAAGAGACATAGAATGAGTAGAAAATCTTGGCAAAGGTATCTCTCTTGTTTTACTCTAATCTAAGATGTCTATTTATATCCGCTTGTAACAATATAGTCGTTGGAGTCTCAAAGTAGCCATTGTGAAACAGACAGAAATTTTGTCTAGTAATGACGTCATTGTCTTCTACGTGCGTAGTACCTTGTTCCATCTTAGTTTTACGTGCATTGATAGCAAGTCTACATGCATTGGAAGAACTCTAGTAGTATCGGCTTTGTGTGGATCAACATCTACGTGCATAGCTCCGATTCTGCGTGCGTTAATCATTCTTCTATAAGCGTTGATCATACGTTTTATGTGCATTATTCTAAACTTTAGAATGTTGTAATGTTGCCCAGACTTCTTATACGTAGGTTCCATAACCTTCAATGTGTGTAATTGATCAAGACTGCGCCTTTGGTTTGCATATGTGTAGCATTTGTCAGGGAATATTTGAATTTGAATTCTCAATGAGCATCTTGATTTTGTCAGCTAGTCTAGCTCTTCTTCGTCTACGTTCGTTGTCCTTTCTTTTACGTGCGTAGAACTTCACCTATGATTTTTCACGTAATTTGTTAGGGAATATTCAAATTTAAATTCCCGAGAAGCATCCCAAATTTGTTAGATAGTCCAGTTCATCCTCGTATAAATGTGTTGCACTCCCTCTTCTGAGTGCATAGATCTCTGTTCAAAGATTACACATTTTCTCTTCTATGCGCCTTGAACTCTTTTCAACGTGGCTTTGTGTGCCATAGTCTTTGCCTCATCAATTTGACATTTGTCTATGTGTGTTGCACTCTCTTTTGCGTGCGTAGATAAATATTTGGCACTTACTGCTTTTTGGATCAACACATCTACGCGCATTATCCCATTCCTGTGTGTGTAGTTCCCAGTTTTGCATGCACCAACATGCTTTGATGGTTCTTTAAGTGTTTTATTGCCAAATATCTTCAAGTCTGCAACTTTGGGCTTCTTTCATGGATGTTTTGCATTCATCATTATCAAAACCAAACTCAACAAAATCAACCATGGGTAGGCTTTAGAAGGGTGAGCCATAATCAATCTTATAGGCTTTAGAGGTGTGAGCCGTAATCAACCTTATTGGCTTTAGAGGTGTGAGCCGCAATCAACCTTGATGTAAGGTTTTGTTGGATTGAGCTGGAATCAATCTTCGAGATAGTGAAAATCCTAAGTGAGACTTAGGTAGTGGATGTAGGCATAGTTGGCCGAAGCACTCTAAATTCTTGGTGTTGATTTCTCTCTTTCATTTCAAGTTGCTTTCATTATCCAAAGCATAGACTGAAAATTCTCCAACAATGGTATTATGTGGTTTGATGCCGAACTTATAACAAATCCTCATTCCATAAAATATGTACATGTAACGGTCCTTAGAGGGCGTATGGTCAGGAACATGGTGGCGTTAACCATCTTATTTCTAACCATACAGAGAATACCAACTCGTTCTTTCTACTACATGCTTGTTGCAAAGGTTTAGGAGTTAAAAACTCATGTTCATTTCTCCTTTCATCACGTTACTCTTGGGTCTTAAACAAAGATATTCATGACGTTATTCAGTCTTTAAGTCTTTGATCATCTTTCAACTTGATGTTCAAGTCATGAGAAGTAACTAATTTCTCATTACGAGAAATCCAAAGGGATATGATTGTGCCTACAACAATCATATAAAGTGACAAAGATATAGGCCTAATGTCTAGCCCTCACAATCACCATTCGACTAGTATAGCCAAAATACACTGCAATAGAAATATGTCTTCATCAATGGTTTCATGACTAGTATTTCATCTTTGGAATTACACATAGTTAGGTAATCTAACTTTGCATAAATTTCCTAGTTCTCTCACCTTAGCTAATTGAATTGTTCGACGTTGGCTAATGTGGCTCGAGATACATGCAATGACTTCACATTATCACTCAAGATCACATGAAGTAGCAAGAAAACTAGGTTTTTGCAAATAGTTAGGAATCTAATCTACAACTATAAAACCATTGAATTGTTTTAGTAGTCCATACTCAAGCATAATCATAATAATGTTGTTATCTTCTAAAATACGAACTGAAGCCAAATTTCAATTTGGTAATGACAAAAACTAGTGTAGGAGAAAGGTTCGACCCTCGCACAAAACTAATTTGCAAATGCCAGAATCTTAGTTACTCCCGCTTTTCAGGACATTCCTAAACATCCATCTTATTCACGTTAGAACTTGTTGGAAAACAATGAAGGTTATTCAATCCATCATTATGCGAGTCCATACGCTTGAACTAACATCCACGAAACATAAGGCTTAAATAAGAACATGGTATAAGATACAAATTTCACTTGCATGAGTTTCAACGGCATATCCTTCAAAATTGCAATCCTTTGGTTGTCATAATATTTTCCTTAATGAAACATTAATGTTTTTCATGTTCTAGGATGTCACTCAATTTCTATCTAGTCTTCAATTCTTAAGAATTTCGAGTTCTTAAGCTCATTCATTGTCCTTATTATGGAAACGTCTATACTTTCTTTGGAACCTTATCAAATAGAATTATACATTGGCATAGCCTTTTTACGTTGAACTAATCACTATTAAGTGGTATCATTAAAGTTGACAAGTCCCAAGGTCAAAATTCTTCACGTTCTCAACATGAGATTAATGTGGATTAGGTGCATCTCAATATGCTCTTAGTTACTAGACAAAGAATTTGATAACAACTTTGGACCTCGTGCATCATAGTCAACCAAAGACTAATGGCACTAAGAAAATAGATCATATAGGCCTAAGTCTTTTGAGCAAGATGCTTCAAGTCAGTATCAATCTTGGTGGTCAAAGAATGCGATCCAAAGATCCATTAAATTTGATACTTGCTCAAACGCTTTTGTGATTGCATCATTCGTCGTACTAAACATAAATGATACATTGTGTAGAATCCTCATGTCCCACGTCACATAGACTTCTTGGTCCAAATTATGTTGAGTACATGTAACCTTCTCAAAATTTGGCTAGAACCAAAATTCAAGTTGCGTAGAGCTCCTAGCTTTTTCGCATACATCGGAATACGAATTCTAGAATTTTCAGTTGTTGTCACACAAGCTTAACGTCTTCGTCGAGCTCGAACATCAATCAACTATTGGAAGCAGCTACAATTATTGCAAAACAAAGACAATAACAAAACTCATATATATATATAGTCGTATGTAGACAAGGAAATTTAGCAATACACTTAATTTGCTATCCACTAAATTAATATAGTTAAGTCTCTTATTAAGCTCTGAATCGAACAATAAACAGTAATTTATGTTACCATCTCCACATAATAATTGACTAAGCTAGAATCAATTTATGGATAGTAAATTCTTTATGATTGTTTGGTTTATTTCAAAGTCTTTAATTATGACTTAGGGTAGTCCATGTTGGTCGATACACTTATTAAGGTTCACATCTTAATAATTGAGCTATCAATTAACAATTACCATATTGCAGCAAAAAAAAAAAAATTAAACGGCAAAGCAATAAATATGATACATTATTTATTAGATCAACATGTAATCCAAACAAACAATTAATTTGAGAAAATGCTAGATGAGTGGGACACTCATGCCTTACCGACCAATGAGACATTTATTGGAAGCCCATCCAATATACTTGAGTGAATTCCTGAATTAATCACCTTAATTCATCGGGAATTCCAACATACAAATGACCATACCAAGGGTTACGTCACACATTGTGATATTTTCTCAAGGTTATCGGACAAGTAGAACATATCTATCTAAAGTCCCTGCTCATTCTAGATTCACTAGGAGAACATAATGTCTCCATAGAATTCTAGTTTGATCACCAACTCAGTTATATGGATGAGTGAACAAATCTTCATCATCACATGCAACATATACTATTATTTCCTTTTAGACCACCATCCCTAATTAATACACTTAGTATTGTGCATACTAATGACGTGTTGAACAAATCGACAACACCACATTGCACTTTGGGATTCATGCAAAAAAATCTCATTTTTACATTCCGTTTAGTGAATTATGGTTTTTATCCCATTTTAATTTTGATCTCAATAAGTACTTAATCTTTGTGAACACTGTAAGTATTACATATTGGCTAGGGCTACACATTCACATGTATTACCTCATATCAAAAACTTATTTCGATTAATTAAATAGGAGCCATAATCACATATTTGAAAACTATAAATTTCAAAACATATTTCATTAATTTTCTTTGGCAGAAAATACAATTTAAACAATGTTTAAATAATTTTTTTGTCCAAAAATACACAAAAAATACTTTTGGAACTCAAAATATTACGAAAAATATTTTCAGAAAATTCAAAATATTTTAAAATCAATTCTGCTCAAAAATCAAAAAATATGGTGGTCGGAGATAGCGGCAGGTGCTTCCACGGGCCGGTGAGGTGTCCGAGCAACCCGCATACACACCAGAACTCGCCTGCCACATGTCACGAAGCAAGATGTCCACATGTCAACACCATGCACATGTCACGTTCCTATTTGTCCACATCACGATGATGTGGCGGCAAGTCCGACATGACATGCTACATGGCTTATAGGTGTCCCCGAATGCCACATGTCACCTTTTTTCGGTCGTACTTGATGACGTGTCGATGATTCAGCTTCTGCCACGTGGCGCTAAAATGTCGCTGACGTGTCCACACATGATACATGTCAGCTCGCTGTTGGTTGCTTCTTGCTGACGTGTATTCAGTCAGTTCATGCCACATGTGTGCTTACTCATATGTTTGGTGGCACCTTCTGCCATATAGCATATTTTGGTTGGTCCTTTTTGTGTCACAGTCAACACATGTCTTCGTAAGTCAACAGTCAACAAGAACAAATGGCTCATTCTGATTGGTTGGACTATTTTTCTTGGGTGAATCAAATTGCTCCACGTCAGCTTTAACATATCATAACCAATAGTAACATATGCATCGTCACTGTTCCTCAACCAGATCTGTACATATGCGGTCAGCGTCCATACGTGCCTTTCAGTAGGTTTTCGACAGTCATCTTCAGTCCGTTTATGTTTTGAGGGTCCTGAGTTTATTGGTGAGGTCAAAATTTCAAAATTCTACCTTTTTATCTAGCGATTCTGAATAGTCAAACCGAAAGTTGAAAAGAAATTGCACAAAAATGACGTAATTTCCATATAGTACAGAACGTTTTCGACATCCAAGTTGCATGACTAGCAACATTCTCTTAACAAATCATCAAAACAACATGGGCTCTGATACCAATGAAGGCATCTGCATATTAAATAGACAACAAATATCAATAATAAATAATCAAATAAAGAGGGATTGAAATCCTACATTGATATGTAGCAGAAGAACATTAGCGGATGCACAAGAACAATCCGTTACCAGTCGCTATGAACCACAGACGTGTTGATGCCGAGAATGAAGCATGTACAAGCAACTTAAGCCGCAAAACGATCCGTATGCAAGAGGAATGAAGGACAGAGCTTTCCTCAATGGCTAATGAGGCTGACGGCTTTGAGAGAGTCAGGGATAAAGCTTTTTAACATTCAGTAGTTTTCTGAACTTATGGATCAGATTAGGATTTTCTTAAGCGTTAGTATTTATACTGACTAGCTGGTTGAACCAATCAGAAACACAAACCCAAAACCAAACCAAATAGGTTAACCAACCCAATTCACACTCACTCAATTCGGGTTCAGGTTTCACCCATGACCAGACATAGGCGGACCCGTTTTCCAACATATATTTTATCATTATTTGGATTAAAATAGTTATTCTCAAAATGATCAATCTTTAAACTTGACCAAAAAAATGAAAAAAATTTCTTGCAGATTAATTTTATTTAATTCTAATGATCTTCCCTCAGTTGCAATATCTTTTAAACAAAGAGAAACTGATATTTGGTATTGTTTTTTAGTGGGTTAGTTGTGGAACGAAGATGCATTGAGTTGGAGGATGAGAAGGTACATGAAGTAGCACATAACGTCAAATAACAGAAAATTGGCATTTACCTCATCTACTTATTTCTTCTATTTAGCAATTATATTTGGATACCTCGATTGAGACCTCGTTGAAAAACTGAACTTGTAGAAAACAAGGTGAAAAATGAAGTCTCCAATTCTTTCTCGAAAGTGGTAGAAACATAAAATGGACAAGTGTTTCGACCAATCAGTTAATACTTATAGATAGACATTTCCATTACGATAAGAAAGGCTCATGGTAACATATACATTCGCATGAGCTAAAGACTAAAACAAAAATTTCTTATATAGCAGCGGGTTCAGTACGAGGTGTTGAATTAATTTAAGAAAAAAAGTCTCATCTTGCATAAATACCATCAATTAGGACTCTTAATAGACATATATAATACATTTTAATTAAACATTGATTCCATTTGCATGGATGAATTCAAACTATACACAATATTAGATCATTTTTTCTTCTAAATACTACAACAATCAAAAACAATTAAACTGCGACTAGACCTACAAAAACAACGTAATAGTACTATAACATTTTTTCTTATAAATATTAGACTTTGTCACATTCCCACAAATTCATAGCATCTCTTCATAAATTAATTCGTCGAATATGAAAAATAACAGTAGGACAAATCAATACATAATAACCAAATTAAACACAATCACCATTTTCATTCATGTCTCCCTCAGATGCATTTCAATGAATACTTTGTGGACGTATATTATAATATGAACTAATTATACACTCCACAAACAATCATGAAAGCATAGACAACTTAATCTGGAGAAGGAGATGAGGGTGCGGTGTGCACTAACAAGCAAGTTCCTGCGCACCCTTCACTCCCCCTGGATCTACCATTGTTTTCATGCCATGAATTTGTAATATTTTAATGCTACAGTTATGTCCGAGACTAAAAGATTAAACCTTCAATTCTTAATTAAAATCAGATATATTAAAACACACATAACAGCGACAACTTCTCGTGAGAGACCTAAATTCAAATGAAAAAGGTTTTCTTTATTCGTGTAAGGAAACATGGAGCTTTTTTTTTTTTGATAAATCAGGAAACGTGAAACTTTACATATGGAGATCAAACTCTCATGTACTTCCAAAGACAAGCTAAGACCAAGCTTCCATATGAATTCCTTGACTTTCTTTAACATCTTCTTCAAAAAAAATTATAATAATATCTATGCTCCACCTCCTCTTCCCTTCCTTGAATTCGCCTTGGCTGGTAGTATCCTAATCCTCTTGGCCACACGCACAAAATCTCTGTTAATTCACACACAAACAGATTATTAAAACGCGTTATATAACCGCACGTTTGTACAACAAAACGAAAATTGAAAAATCCATCATAACAAGACAAGAAAAGGGGTTTGTATTAGAAGTAGAAGTGGGAGGCTTATTGATATATATCGTTCATTTAGTCAAACTCATAATTTTAAGATCACACGTCTTGTTTTTTATATAAAAATACAACCGTACCGGAAATAAGTATAGAAAGCTATATTCAGTGTTTATACTCAACTACGAAATTAAAACAATGATGATCCTAAATTATGATTTACGCTACATAATTGAAATAATGATGCTATTAACACTTCACTCACGTGTTATGAGATTATAAAAAATCAAGTTTAAATTCTTGTGACGCACAAAGGGAAAAAAAGGGTAAATGAAACAAAGCACGTACTGTACAAGAAATTCAAAATCTTTAATTATTGGTTTCGAATAGTAAAAGAAAATTATATAACAGAGTAATAATCAAACATGGTGACGTACTTCCAGTTAAGGTCGCCGGCGAGAAGAAGATCATTTTCCATGTCTTCATAAGCAACAAGATGACCTGGAATAGCGTTGGAGAGATTGAGATCAGCCTCTGATAAGTTTACTCCGGCGGAATCACTGCCATCGACGAACATCTGGCGAAGAGCCTTGGCAAGGCTATGGTAGCTTGCGTGCCTGTGAAGGCTGATGAGCTGGCAGATGGAACGGCCCTCGAGGACGACGGTGACCGGAGGAACAACCGTGGAGAGAAGATCGTCGTCGTCAAGACCCGGAAAGGTCTTAGGGTTTGACAAGAAGGTTGGCAGGTGATGAGAAGAAGGTGGTCTAGGCTTAGTCAAGACCATGGTGTTATTGCTATTTAGAGCTTTTCGCGTATTTTCTTGCCATCTTCTTTTCAAAGAGTAGTCTTGTCTTTGTTGAGCATCAAAACCATTCATGCTTGTTTCTTCTTTAATTTTTCTTCTGAGCAAAAATTGGTTGTAAACAATTTGAAGTTTGGTGGAGATGAGAAATTTATGGAGGTGAAATAAAGAGTGTTTTAATTTGTCTGTGTAATAGAGAGAGAGTTAGTTAAGAAGCTGAGAAGAGTTTGGTTTTTGGTGGGGTTGACAGAGAGAGAGAGAGAGAGAAAGTAGGGAGAGACTAGAGTGGGGTGTGTGTGTGTGTGTGTGTGTTTTGATGTGGTTTCGGTGAAAATATATAAATGATCAGAAGGTGGAAATGTTGGGCAGGGGTCAGGTAGATGTCTGAAACTGGAGACATTACATAATACGAAGTACTAGTTTGGTCCAATAAATTAGTAAGTTAATGAAATTTGTGTTATAAAAGAAATTACTCGGTGTTGATGTCTTTAAGTATGCTAGTTTCTTTTACGCACGTTATTTAAGTCTTTATTTTATAATTTAATTATTTTTAATATAAATATATGTCTTTAAATTTTGGTAGTCAATATTCATTACATAAAATTTGAAAAAAAATAAAATTATGTAATAAAAAAACTTGATCGAATAGACTTAATTTTTTTTATAAATCGAATATGCTTTTTAATATATTGCATATAACGACATTATTGCGTCACATGTAAACACAATTTTAAAGGTGAAATGAATATTATTAGATATAGATTTCCATAGTAAAAAGATATATTTTTGAATAAAAGTAAAGCAACAAGAAACAGAGAATGCACTAGGTCAGCCCCACTAGGTTGGCACCACCTAAACGATCATTTCATGCTCTTATGATCAGAAATTTATTAATAGAAAATAAAAACAAATAGTCAATATTCATTACATAAAATTTGAAAAAAAATAAAATTATGTAATAAAAAAACTTGATCGAATAGACTTAATTTTTTTTATAAATCGAATATGCTTTTTAATATATTGCATATAACGACATTATTACGTCACATGTAAACACAATTTTAAAGGTGAAATGAATATTATTAGATATAGATTTCCATAGTAAAAAAGATATATTTTTGAATAAAAGCAAAGCAACAAGAATCAGATAATGCACTAGGTCAGCCCCACTAGGTTGGCACCACCTAAACGATCATTTCATGCTCTTATGATAAGAAATTTATTAATGGAAAATAAAAACAAATATTCAAAAGTACAACCTAAAAGTAATGTAATAAAAAATAATTAACAATATAGAATGCTCGTTCCTACTAAAATCATTATAAAATAATGATAAATAAAAATGTGCTACTGAAGACCACCAATGTTACTCACTTTCTTCACGACCAAAATTAACTAAATGATTTATCAACTGATTATCTTTTCTGAATATATGCGTGCAAACAACTTGCATTAAAGACATGATGTTCAAGTATTCCGTCCACTCCACTTGAATCACCAAAAGTACTGTAGAACCTTTTGTTCTAAGAAGATGCACCACATATGAGGTATCACTCTCTAACCAAAGTCTATGCCAACCCTTTTCTCATGCCTTTCGTATAGCCTAAAAAGCAATTAGTTTATAGTTTTTTAACAAACAGTAAGATTTTGTTAAACTAACTTATCAAGACAAAAAATTCTATCAAACTAATCCATAAAAAAGTAGATTAGAAAAACAGGAAAAATATTCACTACTCAAGGTGTTTTTACGCGCTCAAAGCTACCATACCGAGAAAGTAAGAAGATCTACTAAATAATAATCTATTACAATTTTCTCCCAGTGCATTAATATAGCATGAGGATGTCTATGCACATCCATTCCTAAAATGCTAAACTCCTTTATTTACATTTTAGTGAGAAAGCACACTTAGTGAAACATTCAAATACAATGTCAGCATATAAGCCAGAAGAGCTGTTTTTGAATATTTACTTGCAAAGTGAATATGATATAAAAAATTGATTAATCAAAAGAAATAATTATTTAAATATTATGGTTTTAAGTATCACACAGTACAATTAATCTATATTATACTATATTTTTGTTTCGTATTATCATTTTAGCAATGATCA
>CAODLS011872221.1:0-20558 GCA_948243855.1 Flueggea neowawraea
ATTTAAAATCAAACTAAATCTTTTTGAACTCATAAACCAATATTTCAACATAATTTTTGCAGATTTCATGATATTTTCACATACAAACTCAGATGCATATCACAAATATTATTATACAAATACAAATCGCAGATATCATTAGACAAGTTAAAGATGATTAAAGTTTGTTATTCTACATCTTACTACAACAAATCAACAACTAAAGAGGAAAGATTAAAATATTGATTATAGCTGTTAGAAACATACACAACATGAAAAGAAAACAGAACGACGTTGTTCTAATAAAATAGTAAAGTTAATATATCTAAAAATAATTACATGAATTAATAATTACGGAATCGTAAATTAATAGTTATGGAAAGTGGACCAATACTATGTATAATCATACCTTTTTGAAGCAAATGTTAAATATTAACTCACGTGGACCACGTAATTTCCTCTTTAAACTACGTCACTATGACCTTTTTTTTTGTAACAGCTTCCTTAGATGGGGTGTAAGAGGGTTGATTAAAATATGGTAGAATTTGACTAGATAGTGCAAGGTTAAACCTTATCGTATTTGAAAATATGGTATGATTTAGTGAGGTTTAATAGTACTTTTTAATTTAGTTAAAAGATATTGAATGATAATGTAATTGTGAAAACAATTAAGGTGACTTGCAAAAAGACTCACATTTTTTATCAGTCATAAAAAGTACAACTGTTGTTAAGGATATAATTATTATAAAAAAAATTATAACCATGATAACCTTCATTTCGGTGAGTTATATTTTGCTAGTTAAATTTAAGAATTTTAAACCAGTGAAAACCTTCTCAAACCATACCATCATTAATATTCCAAACTAGACGAGGTTTGGTATCAAAACTTACCATGGCCTTTACCTCTCATAAAACTCCATCCAAGCAAGCCATAAATCTTTAGCTTCATTAAATTAACTAGCTTTTAGCACACAGTATTTTGCATGTGAATTTTAGCTTTTTATAAAAAATATATTCAATATAAGATTAAATTAAAATTTTAATATATATATATATGTATATATGCTTTTCATGTAATATTTGAAAAAGAAAAATAATATTTGTCTTTATCTTATAATAAGAACAAGTTAATAATGTGGTAAATGGTATTTTTCGCATATGAAATGAGATAGATTTAATTAAATTAACTTAAAATGTAATGCAAATTTCATTGGTCAATATTTGTCATTAGAATAGCTTGTATCATAAACCACTAATACAACAAATGAAGGAAATTTAACTTTACGAATTTAATTAGGAAGTAAAACTATATTTTTATGATTATTTTTATAGTATAAGGAATACAATTAGTTCCAAGTTCCTTATACTATAAAACTAATTATATATAAATACATGATATACCAGGCAAAAAAATACATTATATAAAATAAAGATATTTTGTGGTCCATATAATTTAGTTCTACTCTCAATAATCAATAACATACTATTATGCCACATTTAAAAGTTCATATTCATATATAACAATTTTAAATTTACGAAAATAGATAATATAATATTAATTTAAAAAATAGTTGTTATAAAATATTGGGAAAAATTGTCCCTGTTTTAAAAGTCCTGATTAACTTAATAAAATACTATATATTGCTCATGAACGTATTTTTGAATTTTGGAAGTTCTAATTCAATTGGATTTCTTCCTCAAAAACTTAATTTCCTTATTTATCAATTAACATTTTTTTTCAATCCTAATTAGCACTTAGCGGGCAATTTTTTCGGCGAAGTTTTAAATATTTTTACATTGTTCTACTTTTTTTTTTACCGATAAGATTTCTTTTAGTTTTGCATTTGTATTAATTAATATATGTGTTCTTTTATATTGACATGCACGAAGCACATTTTTAAATTTCTTTTATTTTATGATATATCATATTCATATACAACAATTTTAAATATATGAATATAATATTAATTTAAAAAGTTATTGTTGAAAAATATTAAAACTCTTAATTTAATACTTATCTATATATTTATTTGAATTTTTTCACATAACTTTTTAATGGTGAATACTTATAAAATATTTATAAGGATTTAAAGGTATTTATAAATAAAAAAGAGGGATAAAAGTGTCTAAAAAAGTTTTCCCCACATCCATACATTTATATACATTATGATAAAGTAGAGATAAAAAAAATCATGGAGCAACCAACCTTGAAGCACTTACTCTTGCAAACAAATGAGCTTATTGATTTGTTGATCATTTTACATGAACAAACTGAGTGTTTCTCAAATTGCTCAACAAAGACTTACAATCAAATAAAACCACTCCAATATAAGAGAAATCGACACAATGTTTTAGAGTCTCGAATGAGAGTAATATCCCGTCCGTTTCGGTTAGGATTTTTGTAGCTTTCCGACCTAGCCCGATTTGATCTTTGAAATTATTGGGGTATTGATTGATGATCTTGGATGTTTGCTGATGCTTTAGAGTGTTTGGAGTCTTTGGGTATTGATGGAATTCGTTCGGTTTAAGTGAGAGAAGTCATTTTGTGAAATTTCGACACTTAAAACCCTCGTTAGGTCACGAAACGCGCGTCTATCTCACCCAGGGAGTGAGATGCGTGTCTGCCACTATGAGATGCCCGTCTCAGCTCAATCAGGTTGCGACACACGCGTCTCTTGTCCAAAATGCCCGTCTTGTCTATTAAAAATAGCCCCAAAATGCTGCGCTTTGACCTTCTGTTTTTATAAAACCCTCTTACCCGATCCTCTTTCGTCTTCTTTCATTCCTCTTCATGTTTTTCACCCAAAATCCCCCCTTCCCAATTCTTCTCCCCTTGCCTCCCATTGGTTCCTTTTGCATTCTTGAGGTAAGATTAACATTCTATCTTAGTTTTTCCTTCCATTTTATACATTTGTTCTTTTAGGAAGCTTGTTGAACAAAAATGGGTTCCTTGAGCTAGGGTTTCGGATTTGAGCTTGTTTGTGGTGAATGTAGGTTGGATTTTTGTTGCTTGTTGATGTATCTAGCATGGGATTGGCCAAATTTGTGATTGGTTTTGTATTTTGGAAGAGAATGGATATAGGTTTGATTTTAGGTTTGATAATTTCGGATTTTTTAAAAATAATGTGGGTTTTTAGGTTGTTTAATGAAATGGTTCTTAGATTCATGTTTAGAAGAGTGATTAGAGTCAATGTGGTTAGGTTAGAACATCGGGTTTCACTCGGTTCGACATTTAGGATATTTTTTAACATAGTTTTTTTGTCGCAGGGATTAATGTGTAATTTTTCTGTTAACTCTGAATAATTTGAGGACTAAATATGATATTTGGCATGTTGGGGACACGATTGTAATTTGCCAAGTCTCAGAAACTAAAGGATAATTTTACAAAATTGAAGGACTTAATAGTAATTTTACATCGAGGTACCATTTTTGCGAAGAGTATTAGATATTCATTCGCAATAGGATTTTTGTCATCATAGGTTGGGATGAATATCTACATTGCATACACATTCTGTATTTTTCATAGTACAGTATTTGGCTCCATTGTAATCTGTTTCTGTATTTGACTCTGTTCAGTTCTCAAGGCGACCAGTCATTCACCAGTGGACCGCGATTGTATTATTAGCTCAGTATCCAGATGAGTTGATAGCAGTTTTAGACACATAAGCTGTGTTTTCCAAAATTATATATTTTTGACGTGTCTAGACTTGACATATAATCTAAATCAATTAAATGATAGAAAATTCTAAAAATCTGATCTGTGTGAAAATTCTCTGCTGTGGAAGATAATTTTTTCTCTGGGAATTTTGATGGTTTCTGAAAATAAATATTATATTTTAATATTTATTACAATTTTTGGAAATAAACATTTTATTGTGGATTTAAAAGTATACTCTGTAGAAAATATTCTTCTGGATTTAAGAATATTTTTTGAAACAATTTTTTTTTCTGAAATAAGTGAAGTTTTTATACTAAGAACCTTATTTCTGAAAATTAAATGTATTTTGTAATAAATATTTTGTTTAAGCGTTTGATAAATTTTAGTAAATAATTTGTCTATTCCATATGCTACCCGTTTGAATATTTTTAAATAAATATTTCAATATGTTTTTGGCAAAACATTTGATTTGGTAAATCCAGCTATGAGGTAGCGTAGCTTTGATACATAGGTACTGTATCAATTGTCATTTGCCTAAGTGGCTGTATTTTGTGTCTAAGTGGCTTATACTCGACTTAGTGTTTATACTATACCATGGTATCTTATTGGCTAATCATTGTTTGAGTGGCTATTATTGAGTCTGGATGACTCTATATGTTTGATCTCTGTTCTTGTTAAACCTTGATATTTTTTTCTCTGAAATTATTTTGACAAAATAAACGTGATTTTCGGAAAAATGTTTCGGCTATATCGAATTTTGGAATTTAAATATTCTTGTTCAAAATTATTGTTTAGTCAATTCAGTTGATTGCCTTTTGTTTGTCTTGTTTGCGAAGGAATTTGAAATGCTTTTCAGAAATATTATTATTCAGTATATAGTGTGTATATGTACATACACTTATTTCTGCATGTGATATATTTTGACTGTTTTCAAAACAATTTTTGTGAGATCTGGAGCCACTCTGGAGTGTTATCTCTCACTGGATTATTACCCCTTTCTTTTTTCCTTGTTTCTTTTTGCTTCATCTTTCAAGTGCTCTTGATAGCGGTCGTTCGATCTTCTACGCTCAGTGAGGTACTCTTGTCAACAATGTGTGCCCTATTGTTCAAGCTCAAGCTTCTATTATGTTAGATGTTCCACACCGGGTAGTGAGTTATGGACTTGTATTTGATATTATAATGGTTAACTTGTTTTTAATTATGATTAATTGTTCACTATTTCGATAATATGGCTATATATATTTAGTATTCGAGAATATTTTTTTCTTTAAAACTTATTATCTGTAAAATGTTTTAATATGATTAACAAGCCGATTAATAAATTGAATTTGGGTATTTGTTTCTGTACTCCGAAGCTTGTGCGAGATGGGTCGGGCTTTCATAGACAGTTCATCTCGTATGCAAGTCATGGTCCAAAAACGGGTTGTGACAAAAAGAATTGTTGTGCCCTATGAAAAGCCCCTTCTAAAGTTAATGCCTCCACTATAGTATGGGCTCCATCAAAAGAGTAATTTTCCAACCAATAATGTTGCCCTTGCAATCATGCAAAATCCAACCTACACAAAGATTGCATTATTTAAAGATAGCTCCACAACATTCATATTTAGTTTACCTAGGGGAGGTAGTGTCCATTGATTATTGTCAATAGAGTCTTTTCTAACATTATTGCATCTTTTAGCTGATAGCTTAAATTTTGTTGAAACCCACTGGTTGAGTATGTTAGCAACAAGACATATAATACAAAAAGCTAAGAAAGAATTTGTATTCCAAAGAAGCTCATTTTTGGAGTTCCAAACCTTGTAACATGAGACTCAACCATTCTTTAAAAATACTAGCTGTCCAAGTGCTAATAGATTCTAGGCTAAAAGAGAGCTCATGCAAGAAACAAGAACATGAACAATACTTTCTCTAGTTTGTTGGCGAAATAAGTGTTTTTCCTCAATCTCAACGCCTCTACAAGATTAGTAGTCTTTATTGGGAGGATATGATAAAAAGTCCTCCAAAGGAAGTTATTGATCTTTGGTGGAGTATCTAACCCCTAAAATTTATTCTAGTCTGTTGCAATCTAATTTTGATATCCCACACATTCTTCGTTAGCTCAAAATACCCATTTTTACAGTGTACATTCCTTTTTTGTCCTTTCTCAAAACCATCATTCTTCTACTATAATACCAGATCTTGGGATGGTCAAAATCAAGGTTTTATCTCTATCATGGAACATGTCATTGAGCAAATCCACATTTGACTTACTATGCTATCAAGAAGGGCAAATATCTTAATTCCATATAAATTAGAAGGCAACTCAATAGTTATAAATGGGTCAAAGCTAGGCAAACAAGCGTCTTGTAGAAATGTGATTTGATGATCATATCCAACTCTGAGTCGGAGTTTAGCATGTAATAACGGTTATGCTTTAAGGATACTTCGCCAAGCAAAACTTGGTTTTTTTCCATTGTTACTTCGAAGAGACTACGATCAAAAAAGTATTTACCCTTAAAGATATTTGCCACCAAGGAATTCGACCTATTGACAACACACCATCCTTGTTTCACCAAAAGAGACCATTAAAGGAATGGAGTTTTTAAAAGCTCAAACCTCTGTCAACTTTCATTTTAGACAATTTATCCCAAGCTATCTATCTTATACCATATTGGTTTTTATGCCTTGAATCCTAAAAGGACGCAATCATCATCATTTCTAACTCCTTACAAAAGGAAATGAGTCAAAGGAACCCACTCAGTACATATGTGGAGATTAGTTGTGCAATTGATTTTAAAAGGATTTTTTTCTTACCAGCTCTTGATAAGTACCGTATCTTCCATCCTTCGATTCTATTTTGAAACTTCTCTTTCAGGAAAGCAAAATTTCTTTATTCTTTCAATAAATTAGACTAGTTAACTCTAAGTAATTGTCATGATCTGTTATAAGTTCAACCTTAAGAACATAACACACTCCCATATTAACATCAACATACATGTTTACAATGAAAAAATAGTTGATTTTTGGTGGTTGATTTGCGACCCAAAAGCTCTAAAGAAAGACATTCTTTTAATTTTATAGTCGGTATTCCTAGCATGGAAGAAAAACAAAATGACATTTATGAATAATAGATGGTTATTTAAGGAGTTCTTTTTGCTAATTCACAACCCACAATTAAACCTTTCTTCATATAGCCTATAATCAAACTTGATAAAGGAGGAAATGGTATGGTGATAATGGATGGGTTAATAATATTGGTAGAACAAAATTTTCCACTTTGCTCAACTTTGGTCACAAAAGAAAAAAATGCTACCGAATGGTCACACCTGTGTTTTTTTACTTCAACGGGGTCACTTTACCCAAAAAATGTGCTGACTAAGTAAAAAATTGTCATGTAAAATGTGGTTTGTCTTTGAACATATAACAATTAAAAATCTACACCTGAACCCGACTAGACCCAAAACCACATCAACCTAAAAAACCCCATACCTATTCTCTTTTCTTATTTCCCACCCCCTTCTTTCAATCCAATAGCCTCACCAATAGTTATGTCTCTCTCTCTCTCTCTTTCCAAAGCCTCACCCAAAAAAACAAAAATCTTTTTCTTCCAATTAAGAACAAGAACATAAAAATAAACCCAACTCAAGAATAAATATCATCTTTATCATCAAATCTAGAACAGATCCATCACCACCAACTCCGAAACAATCATCACCATCACAACGGATTCACCAACAATAATAGAACCACTAACACCACTCACCATCCACACGACCACCAAGCCTGAACCCATTATTTTGAACCACCAGCACCACCATACATGTTCTCCTTTGAAACCCAGCCATATAAAAAAATCTTAATATAAAATAAAAAGCTTTAACCTGTAGATGGAGATAGAGAGAGAGAGAGAGAGAGAGAGAGAGCCACATAGGCAAACAAAAGCCGAAATATCCAAAACCACTCCAATAACCATCCCTATCGAAATCCCGATAATCAATCCAGATGATTCCCCTTTCATCCCCTTATTGTTGCCTTGTTATCTGCTATTGAACTCACAATTCCATTGACACAACGATACAAAATCAATGTCAAACTGTAACACCCTGTATTTTTGAAAGTTTTTATAACTCAACAAAATACTCTCTTTGGAACAATTTTATTAATATAAACTAGATATGGTTTTTATTTTTGAAATAAATATAATTTTAGTTTTTATAATTATAGTTATTTTGTTATTTTCGTTAAATATATTTTTAATTTGCAGTTAAAGAAATATAGTTTATTTTTCTCAACTTTATATGTGATTATATTCTTTAATTCCTATTAATTAAAATTATTATCTTTCAAATTGAATTATTATCTATCAATTTGAAAATAATAATAATAATAATAATAATAATAAATGGCTATATATTTTTATTGTCTTTTGATTTATTATGTTTCAATGAAAAATGGTATTTTGAAAAAAAAATAAAAAACTTTGCCGTTTTGTAATAGCCAAAAAAATTTAAAACAAAAAATGCACTGTTTTTTGCTCTTCCACTTTAAAGCTTTCCAAACCCGACCACTTTTCATCTATTTCACTTCATCAACTCATTCTTCTTCACTCACTCTCTTTAATCAATCTCTTTCTCTCTCTCTCTGTGTTTCATCTCAATTTTTGCTACTAAATCAAGGTAAATTCTCTCACTCTTCTCATTTCTTCTTTATTTTCATAGAAAAATCAAATGGGTTTTGTTAGGGTTTTAAAGGGTGAAGGGTTTGAAGGATTGATTCGATTTTGATGTTTGTTTTGATGAATTGGTGATATTTTTGGATGTATTATGTTGGGGTAAGTTTAAGAATGGTGTAGGTTTGTTTAAATGAGTTGAATTTGCATTTTTTGTTCGATTTAGGTTGATATCCGAATGTTTGAATTAATATTGGGGGGAATTTAGGATGAAATCAAGTTAGTTTTTTATTATTTTAATGTAATAAACATAGAATTGAATGGGTTTGTGATTAGTTTTAGATATTGAAGAGAATTAGTGTGGTTAAGGATTTATTTGGAAGAATGAAATTGAGTTTTTGATGATTTGTTGGTTTATTTATAAAATTGATGAATGATTTTGATGAATAAAAATGATTTAAATGATTTAGAACAATGGGTGTCGGTTTGGACGATTTTGTGACATTTTTATGTCGCAAGGAACAAACTAATTTTTTTTAGAAATTAAGGACTGAACTGTAATTTTGAATAAATTGCCTAAATTGTAATATCTGAAAAGTTTAGGGTAGATTAGAAAATTTTTGAATAGTTCGATGATTGAATTATAATTTTGAAGAGTTTAGGGAGTGATTTGTAAGTTTGGAATATTTTGACTACTATTTCATAAATTCTTAAAATTTGGAGACTAATCTATAATTTTCCATAACTTGGGACCAAGGTGCAATTTTGAGAAAATACAGGAACTAAATTATAATTTTACATCAAGGTTCGAATTTTGATGAGAGTGTTAGATATTCATTCGCAATAAGGTTTGGACATCGACTTGGCCTTGAGACCTGCATCTGTATAGCATGCATTCGATATTGTCAAACCCATTTGAATCTAACATGATTTGTTTGCTTTCCGTTCTGTCTGATTCTGTTATAACTTATATGTTTGTTTTCACTCTCATTTGATATTCGAAGTGACCAACCATCTACTAGTGGTCCGTGACATGGATTTCTCCAGCTAGGCGCCCAGGTGAGTGAGATATCTTATTTAGACACATATGTTATATCTTCCAAAAAATTATATGTTTTTATGTGATTAGACTTTGCCATGTAATTCAGACTAAGTAATGGTTTGGAAATCATAAAAATGGACTCATGTGAAATTTGTGAAAAGAATCTATACTCAGAATATGTTTACATAAATAGATTTATATAAGATATGTTTAGCAATAAGATTAGTAATATTTAAATATTCTGTATACTTGTCTATATAAGAAAAATTCATGATCTGACTATTATAAAATATGATCTGAATAATGTTTGTTTTGCATGCATGCATATATGATAAAGTATTTGTTCAGAATATTTCAATAAGATATATAAATAAAGATGTGTATATATGTAAGAATATATATTCAGTAATACCTCTGATAATAATAATTCGTTTGTATAATTAAAATATTTCTGTAAACTATTCTAACTCTGGACATCCATGCTACGGGGTAGTGTAGCTCTTGGTATACAATGGATCAGTGAAGGCCTAGTTACCAAGGTAGACTGGTAACCTTTGTTGGATCAAAGATGATCAACATTAGGTTCCTTTTTATGTTTTGATGATAAGCAAAAAGTTTGACTTGAAGAGAAATAAGTTAGAGAGCTCAGAGTTGTGAAACAAGCCACTGCAAGTGCTTCACGTACGTTAGAAGTGTGTCACATACGTGAGATAGGGTCTGAAGACAAGCAGAAGCCACTGGAACCCTCTGAAGCACATGTCACGTACGCAAGGATAAGTTAATGTACGTGTGTTCTAGTTGACGTAAGTAAATATGGTGTCACGCACGCAAAGCTTGCTCAAAGATGATCAACGTACGTTAGATAAAATAAACGTATGTGAGCTGCAAACATTCTCAGGTGACGTACGTTAGGATAATATGATGTACGTGAGAGTGGCACAGATACCTGCAACGGGTAGAAACGTACTCCAACGGCTAGTTTATCTCCACTAACGGTCATTTCACTTGGAAAGACTATAAATACATCAAGGAAGGGCAGAAAAACGTGGATGATCATATGCTTTCAAGTGTCAAACACTTTTATCATTCCATCACCCCCAAAACACCAAAATCAAGCTAGAGAGAATATCAATAGCATTGTGTCAACATGTACTCCTAGCATAGAGCTTCAATCTTTTGTAAATGTTTTTACAAACACTTTGAGAGTGTGGGGAAGGTTGGTTGTGAACCTATGGAAAACAACATTGTAATGTCCTTAGAGGTTTGAGCCGTAATTAACCTTGTTGGCTTTAGAGGTATGAGTTGTAATCAACCTTGTGTAGCTTTAGATGTTTGAGCCGTAATCAACCTTGTTGACTTTAGAGGTATGAGCCGTAATCAACCTTGTTGACTTTAGAGGTATGAGCCGTAATCAACCTTATTGGCTTTAGAGGTATGAGCCGTAATCAACCTTTGTTGGATTTGTTGGATTGAGCCGGAATCAATCTGCAATAATGGAAAGCCTAAGTGAGACTTAGGTAGTGGACGTAGGCATGGTTGACCGAACCACTATAAAAATTTTGGTGTTGTTTTTCTTCCCTCACTCCAACTCGCTTCCGCTCTTCAAACTTAACCAAGGCATCTCGAAAAATTCTCCAACATAATTAACTGAAATTAGAAGAAAAAAGCGAGTTGAAAGTAGCAAGTACTTACCGGTGTATGGCGCTACCAACGAATGGACGAAGACGATGTCCTAATGGTAGTGAGTTGACGGTGGCGTCTGGAAGAAAAGGACTTGTCTGGTCTCCTTGTAAAATTGTGGTGGGGAGCTGCTTTTGCTAAGTGTCAACAAATTTTGATCGTTTCAAACAAGAGAGACAAATTAGTAGATTACTACAAACATAACTTACTACATAACTAATTTACCAAAAATTAAATCAAGCAAAAGGCAGGAACTCTTGTTTCGTAGTCAAATCTAAATAATCTTTTTCTTGTTCTCTGAAGCTCTAAAATGGCAACAACACACAAACCCTTAAAGCCAAAACCAAAATTCAAATCCCCAATTCTCATGCTTGTGACATGCATAGCAATAACAAACCCTGAATCCCTAATTAACTAAAATTACAAAAAAAAAGAAGCGTTGAAAGGAGTAAGCTTACAGGTGTAGGCGTGGATAGACGAAATGGTTGGTGGCGACATCTGGTCTCAATGGTCTAGAAGAAAAAAGGGAATGGATTGTCGGTGGCAGACGAGACTATGTTTTGAACTTGGTTGAAGTCTCGAAGAGAAACATAGAATGAAATGAAAGGGGACTGTGTTTTGGTAGACCAAAACTTTTGTTTAGACGGGTGTGGGGGACGATCCTAAAGCCAGGGTGGGGCGTGGGTGGGTGGTATAAAGGTACCTCTGACGGCCGATGGAGGCGGCCGCCCACACCCGCCACTACCTGGATCCGCCTCTGCTTTCTATGTATAGTTATGTACACATTTGTCAAATGAATTGAAAAAAAAAGTAAAGGGATAATTCAAGTTTTACCAAATTGATTATTAAATATCAAGTTTGAATTAATTTAAATCAAAAGGTATTCAAATGCAAGTATACTTATTTTTATACACTTACATGTATGTTTTGTACACTTGTGTACTCCTATTTATATTTATATTCACTTTTATAAAATGAATTAAAAAAATTTAAAGAATTTTACAGGAGTAAAAAATGATTATGAAAGGTTTCAAAAAACAAGTGTACTTGTTTTAATACATTTGTGTACACTCTTGTATATATTTTATACACCTTTGTCTTTTCATGTATATATTTATAAATGTTGTAGAATAAATAACGAAAATGCTTTTATTTAGGAAAAAAATAGATTTTTTTTTTTATTTTTTAAAAATACTATTTTTAGTGTTGTCCAATTTATATACATTTTATACACTTTTTGTCCATGTTTGTCCACATTTTATAGACCCTTATGTGAGATTTGACACTTTATTTTCAGCTTGGTGGCCTTTTCTATAATAATTTTCAAATAGTGGCATTTGAGAAATTTGATACTTTATTTGTTACAAAAGTGAAAATTTCCCTTTTCTAACAAAAATTAAAATCAACTAATTCAAATGTTACTGAAAATAAATTGATGGGATTTTTTACGTAATCATTTTCGTTTACTTATAAAAAAACATTTTCGTTTTTCAATTTTGAATTTATTCAATAACCAAGACTTTATTTAATTGAAGGCAATAAATTGTGGGTCATCCAGACCAAAATAATTTTTGGACACTGCTGATCCACCTTAGGACGCTATGGGCATCCTCATTGACCGATCGAATAAAAGGCGTGCACGAGTTTTGGTCGTCCCTGAAGGATCTTTAGCTTTATTATCTTGTAAGCATGATCTTTTTGTAGCTGAGCATGTGATTTTCCAAGAATACAAGTATCCAACCCATTATGATAGGAGTCTGCAGTGACCACCATTATACATAAAGCAACAAAAGATGCAGAGAGAGAACTCATGCTTTTGCCTAGTCTTTCTCGATGGACGGGAAACAGGCATTTAATAACAACATGAATTGACAACTGAGTTTTAGCTAAAGCAAAATAGCTTGTTTGTTCAGGTACATTTGATGCAGGGACAAGTCAAGTAATCCAAAAACCATCGCATAGGTATTCTAAACCCTGTGTGCGATCTATCTCAGGTTCAATACATACACAGCACCCCGAACTTATAACAAAATGGTGATTAACACCCTGACTTTGCGAATGTTGCTCTAATTCCCTAATTCCCTAATCTTGGCATTTTTGATGACTCAAGGATTTTTTTAATTGAGTTGGACAATTTCTTCATTTTAAGAGTGCGAGAAAGCCTACGTGGACATTCTAACAGCTAGATTTCAATTTATACCTTACAAGTCAAAACTAATAAAAAAATTAGTTTGTCACATTCCTTAATCAGAATTTAATCTCAATGTAAAAATAAAAATCATGAACACTTTAAGATTCAAATCAGAAAGAGAGAGAGTGTAAGACCAATAAAAGTTGCAAAAGCAAGAAGCAAATAACCAAAACATCAATTGTCTACAAAGAGAAACAAAAATGTTGTACGTTAGCTTGAAAACAAAGAAAAAAAATCTTTATTTATTCCAGAATTCAACCACAACAAGCGTCCAATATTGTTAAAATAAAATTAGATGAAAAAAACTTACATTCAAGTTAATCACATACCAATAATTAAAACCTCCAATGCCTAAACCTCTTCTCCACCTCATTCTGTTGGAATTTTTAGCTCTAGTTTCCAAAAAAGATAGCTCCCTTTCTCCTCATATGAAAAACCCATCGAAACCTTTCTTATAAATTATAAATTAAAGGCAACAAAATCCACAATTAGAAAAATCAAAATCTCTTTAGTGGATAAGATGCCATGAAATTTGCCTCTTAAGTGCTTTCTTTGGTGTTCTCTTCCTTGTCTTCCTTTTCATTGCTTTCTTGTTTTGGAATTAGCTCATAGGTTAGCACATTCAAAGTGAAACTAATCTTTTTTTCTGATCTTGTAGTTCAATCTTTGCTTAGGCTTTTTGTCACTATAAACAATCACAATAGAGATAAAGACTAAACCTTTGAAGTAAAATGAAGTAACTGTAGTCTATTAATAAAGATAATTAAATTTTTTGAGACTCGCTTAAGTAAAAGATTAGATTTGCACTTTTTTTGGGGTTTTAATTTAAAATCTCCTTTCTTCCCCATGCATTTCAAATATGAGATAGGGAGATTCATTTATAGTGAGTCGATTCGTTTATAAAGATATTTGCTGAAAGGAGTGCGAAAGATTCAGTAGTAAAATTAGAGAGAGGAGGAGAGAATAGAGGAAAAGACTGACATGGACAAATAACTTATACAAGTGGCTGACATAAACTTAGGCTACTCGTAATCTACAGTCCCTGAAGTCGTTCCGCGAGAGGCTGCTTAGCGTTTTTATTGATA
This sequence comes from Flueggea neowawraea, assembly GCA_948243855.1. NCBI lineage: Eukaryota > Viridiplantae > Streptophyta > Magnoliopsida > Malpighiales > Phyllanthaceae > Flueggea > Flueggea neowawraea. Next base: position 14,284 of record CAODLS011872221.1, read on the forward strand.
TTTTATTAAAGTCCACGGTTCCTAACCCCTCAGCTTTTCATTCGTAACTTAGGAGCTATTTTAAGAATCTCGCGGGACGCCTACTCAGCTTTCCACTAAACACAATTTTATTTTAATCCCGTTGGAGTGAATCTGACATTTGGATCAAAACGGTCAAACGGTCAGATTTTTTTTTTTTTTAAAAAAGATTAAACGTCAAGCACTGGCTCCGCGCTTGACACATGTAGCCCGTCCTCCAGCAAGAGGACGGGCTACGACATGGAGACGCAGTAAAACGTCCCCATGTTAGTGGCTAGGATCCCAATACGGGATCCTATCCGCTTTATAACCAGTCTTATACAAGTTATGCTTCTTGACATGCTAGCAAGGACTTTTTTTTTCATGTCGAGCATGTTTGTTACAAGCACTCCTAGATTGTGAAAATGCACAAAAAAAATCTTTGATACAATCAAAATAGCCAAGTCAGGGTGTTAAAGCAACATTTGCAAAGTTTAGGGGATCAATCTGCATTTTGATGCAAGTTTGGGAGGCTAGGAGGTATTGAGCCATCTATCACAATCTACGTCTAGTTAAAAACAAACGTCTCTTAATTTTGAATAAGGTCTTTCTTTGTTTAATGATTTATCCAAATTACAATTTATTCATATTGTCTAAAATAAATATTTTTTCTGATATTTAATTGAGATAAATTCGATAAAAAATAAATTATATAATTAATATAAATTATTTTTTTAAAAAATTAATCTATTACAATCAAACACTTAGAAGATTTTACACTTCTTTTTTTTTTTAACCAAAAGATTTTACATTATTGATAGCAAACAAGCAAACTATTTATATTTAAATTCAATAAACCAAATATTAGGCACTTAACTACAAATAAACATAAATAGTATAAAAAAAAACCTACGTACAAATAGAAGGACATTAATATTGCAGCCAATAATTGCCGAGATTCGGCAGCGACCATAAGCATCTTCTGCATGGCCGTGAAGAAAGACGAGATGGTGCGACCAAAAACCTACTCATCCTCTCTTACTGTTCGGTCTATGAATATTACAGCAAAGAGCTCTCTCATCTCATCTGACCCTGCCTTGCCGCCCTATATTTCTACCACCTGTGACCCTAACACTCGCCTTGTTATGATACATCTATGTCTACAGCCTTAAGCCTATAGCTAATACCTATTGTCCTTTCTCTCTCTTAGCTGTTCCATGATGCTTCTTTTTGTTTGGCTGTTCTACTATGTGGGTTTCCCTCGTGTATTCTAACTCCTCAACATCTGTCTCGCTCTCTCATAAACCTTTTTCTTTATAAATCCAATCCCTTCTTCTTTGTCGCCTTCATCTACAAGTCCAAGTTTAGGATTTCTGTCTTCTCTTTCCTTTTGTTTTTTTCTTAATTTCTTTCTTTACTATTTTCTTATGGCTTTTAAAATGCTTCTGGTTTTTCTTTTTGCAGATCTTTGAGACCCTAGGGTTTTCATTCATTGTTATCTTGAAACCCTTTGGTGTTCTTCCAATTCTTTGTCGATATGTGAATGCTTTCTTTCGATTCAATTCAACAAATAAGTGAACATTTCTATGATGTATTTCTTTCAAGTTTTTCATCTTATGCATAACTTGCTTTCTTTTTCTTGATTCGGCTGCTATTTGATATGATTCTTATCTATCAAACTACAATTCGACCTTACAACAACTAGAATTGCTTTTCTTGACGGTTTTCATAATTTCCATTCTTTTTAAACTTCTAAAACTCATGTTTATCAATGTAATCATAAGCAATACTGTGTGTACATATGTCTGGCCACTGCTTTGGTGGCCGAGACTTAAATAAATTTGCATTTTCACTGATAATTTTTTTTTTAGTGGACAAATTCTGTTAGTCCGCAACTAGAATTGCTTTTCGTGGAGCTTGTTTCAGACTTTCCTGTCGTTAGACTTCTAAACTCATTTCCTCAACTCATTTTCTCAAGAACATGAAGAAACCCTTAGAGCAGTCATAACCGATCCTTTGAGTGGACAATTTGGTTTCAAGGTGCAGAGATGGCAACAAGGGAAAAGGTGAAGCTGCCAGCATGATCTAGCTTTGGTTAGAGAAGTAATGCAAAAGAGAACTAGCTAACCCTAGTTAGGTCATGCTCTGACAGCCTCGCTCCTTCCTACTTGCGGGCCCATTTTAGATTTGGAATAACAAGCACTTTCACATTGGAAGTGAAAAAATTGGAAGGCATATACTGTAAGTATGCTATTTTTTCTCTTTCCCATCTTTCTTTTGGTTGTCCAACGTCCGTTTACTTTGCACCTTTCACTTCTTTTGGTTCTGTTTCATTGGACTTTACTTATTGTTCGCTTTTTTGTTTATGAAAGTCAAAATTCCATATTTGGTTAATTAGCTCTATTTTACTTTTATTGGTGGGTACTTTCGTTCAGTAAAACAAATGCTAATTTTCATGGAAGTGGTAATTTTGGTTCAATTTAGCAGTTGAGTTAATTGCCATCCTTTTTTGGTGGAAAGTTGACTCTAGATTCCTAGGTCTAATCTATTGATTGCTCTTCAATGGTTCAGCTCAACTTTAGTAGCAAAGGCAACTTTCTTTGCTATCATCATGTCAAAAAAGTTCCTTATTACGACTTGTCAAATTCGATTACTAAGTGGCTAGGTCGTCCTCTGCCTCCTTCGAATGGTTTTGAAATGACACAATGAAATGAAAAAAAATAAAAGAAAAGATGGGTTGTAAATTTATCTATAATTGTCATATAATACAATTATGTGTAGGAACGTTCGAGCTTAATTAGTGTTGATAGTTATTCAAAACTGCAGCTCAGCTTAGTTCCTTGTTTTGTTCTTGAGACACTTTATTTGCACTTTGACCAAATTTAAAAATTTTTGACGCCGAAATTGACTACAGAATGAACTAGTTGGATGCTAGTCTTGCGTTGGTTGGCTTACACGATTATGATAAGGAAAGGTATCTGCGCCAGGTAAAAGTTAGCCGTGTTCCTCTGGTGTAATGGTTTGTTAACCATAACAGGTTGCAACATAACAAGAAGAGTTGGTTTGTTTTATACAGATATAGCAAGTATATAATATTTTATTAAAAAATGTATTATTTTTTTATTATTTATTTATTAATAATTATCATAAAATATTATATATCATATGGAGTGGTGTTAAATAACTTTAAAAGTAGCACAATTTATTCAGTCATTTTTAGTCCTAAATTACAGATGTATTCGTTAATTGGTTTGGTGTCGTTTAACGGTAAGTTGATGACACGTTCGGTTTTTAAAGACATTTTTAAAGGTGTCAATTATTTTTTTTTCATTTCTTACTGTTATTTTGTTTAATTTATCTCAATTTTCCTTTTCTAATGTTGTTAGGAGGGGAAAATTGTTGGGAAAATTACTCAATTATTACTAGATTGCGACCCGTATTTTTTTCTATTTTGTTAAAAATTATTGAAAAATATTGAGTTCATAAATTTGTAATATACTTGAACATTAAGTTTATTTTGCTTTTTTCATCTATTTAAGAATATTATAAATTTATATTTTTGAGAACTTTAAAAATATAGTAATAATAAGATTAGTTTGTTCATATAACTATGAATAATTAATTAATAAAATATACTTTTTAAATTGATAAAAAACAAAATTAATTGCATTTAAAAATTTACTTTTTCTTGATTTTATCTTGAGAAAATCTATATTGGTTTAACAAATGAATAATATAAATAGTAGGTTTAATTTATTGAGTTTGATTTCAGCAAAAATCAACAATAGTCAGTAGTGGAATAGGATTGGATAAAATATTGGTCTTGCAAGTAAAATATAGTTGTGCTTGGATTGAAATTATCAACGAATGATTTATGGTGCAAGAAAATAGAGGAAGAAAGATGACGGAAAAGATGAGGGATGGGAGAAACATTTGGGATGAGGGAGATGAGAAATATTTTTTTTCTTTTTTTTCCTTTTTTTTTTTTAATTTTTTCTTCTTTCTTTTTCTTATTTATAAGCTAACCAAATGAGCCTTTAAATGGTTTTTGCTTATTGGGTTTATTATGAATCTTATGGGCTCATAGATCTAATAGGTCTTATTTAATTGAGTTTATCAATTGGTCTCAGTTCACTGTTCTGGTTTACATTTTTTATTAATCAGTTCGGTTCATCCGTTATGGACATACTGTTTTTTTCTAACATTTTTTAATCACACATGACAGAATCTTAAAACGTCATGAAATATGGTTAGCACTCTTGTAATCATGCTTGATTTCCTCATCATACAGGTAAATAGACAATGCGACCAGTATACGATGAGAGCGTATTTGTTGTGTACTTATTAGGATTATATAAAAGCTCTTAGTGTAATCCTGTTAGTAGGCGTTTTGCAGAACAATTTTATTTTATCGAAGTGTATGCAACAATTGTTTAGAGTGTTGGAAACTTGTCTATTTTTCTAATTCGTAACCACACAATTGTTACTTTCGAATTTCACGATCACACGAAAACTTTTTTTAAAGTTTACATGTTATATAATAAGTTATATGAGACATACCTTAGCAAATTTATTAGACTAATGTAAATACGTTGAGAAATGAATTTCTCCTCTTATATTAAACAATTTATACAATTAAGTTTACTTGCTCAGTTAGTCGCATTTGACCGAATCAATCATAATCATTAACGATAGGTTAAAATAGTCAAATTTAATTACATTGTTTGAATGTGTTAAAGGATTTTAATGGTAGGTAGTATCAAGAAACACATGTTCACGGTCAGGTTTTAACACTAGAAAAAGTGAGTTTTTAATCTTTTATTTTTATGGTCGCATGTATAGTATACATAGTATAATTTTGTGCTGTAGTGCTCTTTTTTTCTTTCGGAAGAGCTCATGCTTATACAACATTATCAATACAACGCAAAAGCTTTAATTGCGATGTATTTCGTCATTTAATCTTAATCCATAATTAATATGATTACTTTTGATTTTTAAGACAAAATATACTGAAAGTCTCTCAATTTTAGTATCTGATCATTTTATGATAGACAGAAATTTATCTTATAGCGTACGTTCATTCAATATGACTTTTTCTTGCTCTTTTACAATGAACTCACAATTGTAAAATGTAAGACAACTTCTTGATTATGAACGAGCTGCCTTTCGACGTTCAAAATCAGTATCATTTTAGTTTTTTTTCAACAAACTAAAAAGTTAAGGTAAATATCCGTGTGAATTGGTTGTTTTTCTGTTCAACATGATTTCAAACTTAACATTACAACAAATGTTAACTTTCAATATTTTTTCTCATGTATTGCTCACAATGATTTTATTAAAGATCATTTTTTAAAGAATTACATATTTTGTGTGTTATGCGAATTTTAAGGAGTTTATTCCTTACGAGTTTTTATTAATAGATCTATAATCACATCTCGCATGGACTTATATTTCAAGTTCATTTCTTCTTATACAACTTGTACTTAATTTCACTTGTCCTTGTGCAATCAAGTTTTTCGCGACATGATATTTGATCTCTATTTGTTTAGACTTATAATAGATCTTCTCAATCCTTAAACAATCGAGGTCGACTGTCACTATGGATTGTCGAAGGTATGGTGTTATGGAGCATCATTTCTCTATATAGCCAACCTTCACATTATACTGCAACTAACGAAGTATGGTGTTATGGAGCATCATTCCGTCTAGAGTCCACATTGTCATGCTGAAGAGTTTTCAGACGATTTTTCTGCATGGGCATGTCAAAGAGGATTCTCGGCCAAAGCTTCCAGACCAGTATGGTTCTAATTCAATTAGCATGCCTCCAGGACCCATAACAATGTCTCGATTAAAAAAGTTTCAGCAAGCCTTGATCCATTATCTACAAGGCTTGGTGAACTCATTTGGAGATGGCTTGCAAAGCTACGGTTTTGGGACAAAGGTGGGTCAAGTTAACTACAATTTAATTCAAATTCAAGTTATTGATGGACTTAATTAGGTGTGATTTAAGGGCTGACCAGATTTGTCTATTGTCATAAATTACTTTCTTATTTTTATGTATTTAATTTTTATGGCAAGTAGCATATAATTAGGACTCCTATTCTATCAATGATAGCTTTGTGAGGCTATTTAAAACACTCTTAGTCGAATGTATCATGAGACTTTTTGATGAAATTAAACCCTAAAAATCGAGATTGCTTTTGTCTTTGTGTTCTTGCGTAGAATACATGTCTTTAATGAACATTCAAGGAGTTTGATCACCTTCTTGTGGAGTGTTT
>CAODLS011872246.1:0-11112 GCA_948243855.1 Flueggea neowawraea
TTTTATATATATAATATATTAATTTAATATATTATGTGTTATAAATTAATAAAAATAATATTAATTATAAATTTAAGAGTTGTTTAGTATTTATTAAAATATAATTTATATAATAAAGTATATGTTAAATTATATTTTGATTAAAAAAATATAAAATATTAATATTTTAAAAAAAATTGGCCCGTGGGTTGGTCAATCCCACCCTGTCCTTTTGAATAAACGAATTTGGACTATACCTTCAGTCCGATTGGCCCAATCGACCAGGCTAAAAGTTTAGGGGTGACTTAGCCCGAGCCCGACCTGATGTCCACCCTTAATCCTATATCGTGCACAATTCTAGTGTGCCGGGTGAGTTTTTTTTTTTTTGAGAAACCAATCTAAATTGGGGATTTGCCGGCTGAATCAGATCTAGGACGTGTCTACGATTGTGATTAAGTTCTGAAATGTCATAAATATTTGATTGGAAAAACTTGTGTGTATTTTTATGGTTGCAAGAGTTGTATAGATTAGATTCCGTAGGTGTATATGTGGTCAAGACAAGTACTGATTTGGAAAGGATTGTTGTGACCGTTGAATATAATGGCACATCCATGCAAGAACTTCTCTTCAGTTGAGGTGGTTAGGTCTACTTGTGTTGACTGCGTTGATGGGTTAGGTGGAAGCAAAATCACCAGTTCCTCATTAAAGTTTAACCCGACTGTTATTGACTTCATTCTTTAAACAATTGCCTTATTCTTTCTAATTATCTGCCCAAAATTCTTGCTACAGCTTATCACCTAGAGCTCTAAGCCTTAAAAGTTGAGACCATTTTTTTGATGAAACGTTTATTTTGAGTTATAAATGTCTATATATTCGCAAAATGAATAATGCCCATAAGTGGTAAATTGGAATTCTACCTTAATCATGCAAGTTTTTTACCTTATTGAAAAAGTTAAATAATTTTGGGATCAAAGAAGGGATGTGTATATGCAATGCTCAGGAGATGACATTGACTTAGCGGAGCCGCTGGAGGAAAATTGTTTGATTATTTTGAAGAAAAAGGGGTGATTTAGATAGTTGTAGATTTGTTGAAGATTGTTCTACTTACCACCTCCCCTGCTTCCCCACCACTAGATTAATTCGAACCATTATACTAATTAATTACACCCAAAAACCCACCTTATATCAATCCAAACGCAAGCTGAAACCAAAGGTAACCTCCAATGGCTTCTGCTGTTGCTGCCGAACACGGAGGTGCAAGTTTTACTCGTTTGCCGGATATGGAAGACGAAGAAGACGACCTTTTCGAAATCGGTCTGGAAGCTGTCAACAGCATTTCTCCAACACAGTATTCCTGGGAAAGCTATTTTACTGCAACAGGTAACATTGCTCTTATGTCCGATTGTTGCCGGTGGCTGATATCTCTAATGCAGTTCCCACAGCTTCATCGGTTTGTAAGGCCTTGTCTCTGGCGGAACAGCTTTTCGTTTGCTCTGTCTCGAAGCCTATATCCGCTGCTGCATTTCTCGGAGCTTTTGGGATGCACCAGGAAGAAATGAGAACTTGAAACACACGTATATTTATTTACATGTTATAGACATCAGAATTGTATACTCCCATTAGGCCGTGATCTTACCACAGTACTTAGAATCACTGGTCATGCAACATGGTTATACTCAGAATCAACTTGTTCTCAATTTACGGTTATGCTCTTTCATTTGATCATTCTGAAAGAATAACTTGTTTTTACAGCTCTCACTAACTTAATCATTGGAAGAACCTTCCCTTTACAGGATTGTTAACCGAAAAATCGTTAATCTACAGAGCTTTCGGGCTTCACCCATCGGCTTTCGACAAAGAAACCTATAAATTAGATTAATTTTTTCTTAATTCGTTTCAATATTTGAACATCATCCAAAGGCTGTTTTAATATTAGTAAACCGAAAATCATACCATGGTGGATCAAACTAAATCTTAGTTTTTGATTTTGGCACATACAGAGGTGTTATATTGGAAATTGATCGTTCCATTATGGCTATGTGTCCCTGGCTATTCATTTATCGATGATAAATTAGTTAGGTTGGATCCGCAGAAGTGCCACACTTACTTGAGACCAGTTTAATTGGGTTGGAATAAGAGTGAGATGGTCGTTTTTCTTAAAAAAAAAAAACTGAATTCTTTTAAATAAACCAAGGGCATCTTAATGCATGATTATGTTCATTTGAGGCATGCCTTTGATTCGATCAATTTGCGTATTTTCTAGTATTTGGGAAAAGAAAAAAAAAACAGTACGTGAATATCCTAATTGAGATTTCACTTGATCAATGAAGAATAAGAATATTTGAATAGTTGCATTAAAATAATAAGCTGATTTAGAACTCATCCACCCATTGATTTATCATCGGATAACAATGAAGTAGGGTGAGGCTCTAGCACAGTATATGTTATAACTAAATGGCTTCGAATAGCCTTTAATTTGTTTCCACTTTAAATGCAACAATGTGGGCTAAACAGTGAAAAAATGCAAAATAAATTATTGGTAGGAACCTTTATCGTCTAGGCACTCAACGATTTAAATCAATTTACGTCTCATCAAATTACAAAACAAAATGACACAATTGGACGTTAGTTGTTAATTAATTAATTAAACTAATTCATGTCATCTTCAAAAACATGTTACTCTATAACTTTATTTGGTCCTTTTGTATTCACAAAACAAATTGAACTACCTACGGACTAGTGGTGGAGAAAAATATATTATTCAATCTACGATAACTTTTTATTTTAACTTTTTTTGGTCCTCAAAAAGTTCTTTTTACCGGCAAAGATATAATAATGATTTTTATTTTTTTTAAATAATTAAGGGAGAGATTGAAATCCATGAATAAATTCATGATGTTAAAGCAACTCCAAAAATAAAAGCTATGTTTAGTTAAGAAAACTGTTTTTTGTTTTTTTATTTTTTGTTTTGTTTTTATTTTTTGAAATTAAAAATATTTTAAAAATATGTTAGTTAATGAAAAAAAAATAAAAATTTTTTTAATTTTTTTTATCTCTATTTTCCAATTTTCTTAAAAATAATAAAAAATTTTCTCAATTAAATAGTCCCAAAGCTTAGCTGTTGGCTTATATTAAGGGGCCGTGTTCCCTCAAAGGCTCTCCTGGTGAGGAGAGGTGTGTTGGCCAACAACAATTTGCAGAGTGTGGTATGTGGTGGAGTGGAGTCTCAAGATCATATATTTATGCAGTGTGCTTTTGCTCGTCAGATATGGAGTCGGGTTCTCTTGTTGTTTGACATCTCTTGGGACTTGGGTGATGCCATGGACTAGTTATGAATTCTTTGAACAATGGGCTTGTGTTTTTTGTTTTAAGATGCAGAAACAATTTTGGCGTGCACTTTCGCAAGTTATTGTGTGAGAATTATGGAAGTCGAGGAATAAGAGAATTTTTTTTTTGATTTGGCTAGCGGTGTGGATAATTTAGTTCAGAGGTATATTTACCAGGTTGTGTTTTGGTGGCAGATTTTTATATTTGGGTAATAATGTATATATGTGTTCATAGACAATTTTGTCTTGGCATAATTCTTGACGGTATTTTCTTGTAATTGGTTTTCTCTAAGGGTTTGTTTGATTGGAGGTGAGTTGGTGAGGAAGTACAACTTCTCGAAAATTTCAAAAACTATTTTTGCTTGGTTGATCAAATAAAGTTGAACTTCTCAGGAAGTCAACTACTTGACTTTCTCTTAATATCGGGAAGTAACTTCCCTAGAAGAGATCAGAAAGTCTAATTTTCTTAGTATTAACAATACAAATTTACGAATATATCCTCAAAATACTATTTACTTACAAATTTCTATTTGTTTCTAAAATTTATATATTATTTCATAAATAAAATTTTGATTATTTTATATAGATCAATTTTTATAGAAATTACAAAAAATATTTTATTTTCTTAAGATTTTCAAAATATATTATATATAAAATATTTTTATTTAATTAAATAAATTGATTTTTGTCAAAAAAATTTAAAAAATAGTTTTCAATATAGACTTGTATTAACTATAGTTTTAATCCTCATGAGAGATGTATTTTATGAAATAAAAATAAATATTTTTCTTTAGTTTTTCTCATATGATTAATTTAAATCTAATAATAATAAGGATATTATTGATTTTTTTCAACCACTTTTTGTGAGTTATAATTTTTAACCAAACACAATAAATTACATTTTTCAAAAATTTAAAATAGTAACCAAACATATTTGTATAATACTGACTAGGAAATGACTTCCTGAAAAATAATTTTTCAGTAATTAACTTTTCAGGAAGTTGAACCAAATAAGTCCTAAGTCTTGAGTTATTCTTGATTTGACATTTTTTCCTCCTTTTTGCTAGGTCACTTTTTTGGTTGCTTACCGTTTATTAAAAAAAAGTTCATGATGTAAAGTCAAAATGTTTATTAAAATTTTAATACCAACGTTTGATGAAATTTACCTGTTCAACACAAAATTTAAATTTCATTTGATTGAGTATTAAAATTCTAATAAGCTAAATCAAAACTGATATGGATGTCCACAAAATATTTATTTACCTCTAATTAATTTAATTTATTGGCTCATATGAAGTATTGATCTTATGGTTAATGTATCAATTCTCAACAAATTTTAGACACTAATTGGTAAAAATACACTAGTCATAGTTTGAATATCAGAAAAAAAGGAACACTTTATAAATCATTGATTACAATGCATTTACCTCAAATATTCCTAACAAACATTCATATTTAGCTTTCTTGGTAAAATTGTTCAGAGATTAGCTCCATCGATCCGATAATTGTGAATGTATCCGTCCATAGATGTATCAATCATTCGGTCTCATGGGATGTTGTTATCTTCAAAAGCTTTGCTTAATGCTGATTTTTATTTTATTGCCATATAACATGAATTTTGTACACTCTGGGATTGACTTGTATAGATGCTCGGATTCTATTTTTATTTGGAGACAATTGCAACTGTAACTCTTTTTTCTATTCTTGCATGGTCGAACATGCATGTAGTGGTAGTTTTTAAGGCAAATCACTTATCGTATGAAGATAACTTTATGAAAACTATTGTCCGGCGGCTGTTTTAATGGCTATAACTTTAATAAAATTTTCATATTTATTGATAAAAAAATCAATCAAGTTGTATTTTTATCAGGGTATGTTAGAAAATGTTGTTAAACTAGATTATGGGTCTCACCTATCAACATAATATTTTAGGTGAATTGGTTCTTGATATGATATTAGAACAATTTATGGTTAAATGATCTGAATTGAAATCTCATTGCCGTCAATTATAACTAATTAAATTGAATTAATTAAGTATAAAGTAAAAGAAGACTTATGCAAATTTCAAAACCAGTGGACTTTCATTTGAGAAGGTGTGTTAGAACCTTAAACTTTGCAGGTGGATTGGCTCTTGAATAATGTTTAGATGGTGGATTGTAATGAAAATGATGTGTATTGATGCCCATATATTAGTGTTTGATTTTTTTGTATTGGTGGGGAGTTTTCTCCATCCTCAACGTTATAGTATTAAATATACGAAAACATTTCGAAATATAAAAATTTCTACCATATATCTTCCTAGGTTTGTGCTTAGGTGATTTAGTTAGTAATAAAATTACCAATTGATAAAAAAATTTGTGACCGAATGTAATGCAAATATAGTTCATATCAAAAGAAGAATTAAAGGCGTTTCCTTCACAATATAGTACAGGAGATAAGCGAAGCGAAGAGACATTCGCCATTAATTGTCTTATCACTTACGGAACCCCATGCAGAGTAATTTGACCGCTTTTGTCCGGCGCAGCCGTATTAGGGTTTTGTATGAAATATTTCTCTGTAGAGAGAAGAAGAGACACCTGTGTAGTATATATAATAATATTGCATTTCGTCGACCCACGTGTAGAACTGTGCAAGATACCATAGCCAAGCTCAGTTTGAAACTTTTGCCATGGAAATATATGGAAACCGGACTAATTGCTTATCGGGCTGGCTTGAACTGCTAGACAGATTTGATGTGATGGTGTTTTCGATTCTTTTTATTATCCCCAATTAAGGAGTGAAATAAAAACCATGGAAACCCTAAATCCATCTTCGGTGGAAGAAAATTGTTTAGAACCCATAAACAAAAAATTGAAAGTTAAGCTTGGTGTCAGTGAGAGCCTCTGTAATTTTGCCACGGGACTCAATCATTCTTTTGTTGGAACGAACAGCAGCAAGATAATATTTTTACGTCAATTGTTGTTTTATAGAGATAACTGGAAAAATTTTTGACAGATAAAGGTTAAAATTTCAGTTAATTATTTGCCAATGCGTCTATTATACTATAATGATCGTTTGTTGTTATTTGGATTTCGAATCTCGTTTGGACGTATCTGCAATAATTTAATGATTGGAATATCAACATAAGAACCCTAAACAGAAGCACCTAGCTTTTGTTCTTGTTGTTATTAATATTATTTACTGTTTAAGTTTTATTTGTGAACAACATTCAACTATTATTATTATTTTCATTCACCCAAAAAAACATGGAAACTATTTCAAAGAATTTTTTTTGCATATTTCTTTTTTCTTAAATATAAGCTATATCTATTCGAATAATTTACGTTTATTTCAAAAAATTTAAAAGTTGGCCTAAAAAAATTTTACACTTTAACATATTAGAACTCAGTAATTCGAGTTCCTCAACCCTAGACGTACTTATGACCATATATAAGCTAGCCATCAATTGGGTTAAACCATTACTGTTATTGTAGTTAACTTAATCTTCAACAACTCAAAATGCAACTAACATAAACAAACTAAACCTTGTTTTGTTCCTGTTTATTTAGTAAAAGAAGAGGCAGTATATAGTCCACAAACTCATGAAAATCTTTCAATAAAAAGCTAACAGTAACAGAAGAGTTACAAGAAGGAGACTGGTTCTCTTTCTCTCCAATTTCTTTTTAAGATGATAATCATAACACTAATTGAAATACAAGTTTATTAGGGAAGAAGCCTATAGCTTCCTTCAATTCTCTTAGAGAGATCAATACTTATTGGTGACGGCACATGTTAGCGCCTTCTAGCAGCGGTTTCTCGCTGAGCATTGAAGTAAACAACAGCAACGGGAAGGCCCAGATCGTTTTCGGTGGCGAAGCTTCGGGTGCAGAAGTTATCTCTTGAAGAAGGTGGGTTGATTATTTGTCTACGTTTTTGCATGAACAGTACAAACACAAATCTATGGATCCCTATGTTTGGCCTTGGAATTTCATAGCTCACCACCTCCTTTCCTGCATTTCATTTTTTTAACAAAAAAAAAAGATTCTAGTTTTATGGAAATTCTTAAAAGGTTTGTTTTTGCGTTGAGGGGAATGGAGGTGAAAATAATTTACCAAATGAAGCATCTGTTGTGCCTGGAATGTTTGCTACTAACCTGTGAAAAATGGGTTGAAGAAAAACAATAATAGTCAGATTTTTGCATTTACAAATCTTTCTCTTCTTAGTTAAACCAAATATTTTATCGTCTTGCCATGTTTTGTTGACGAAAAAAAAAGGAATTTTTACTCCTTTTTTTGGATCTGAACAAATAAAATGTCTCTTGAAGAATAGGGCTAATTAAAGGAATGGGTTTAAATGCCGAAATAGTACATGTAGATTTATGTTTATATACAGATTAAAAATTTTTCTAGTTAAATAGAGAAATTTACGATTTCTCACCCTTAGTGGATATTATGTATTAATAATGCATGTTTTCAGTCATAAAACTTTTAAATATACACTTAAAGAAAAAAAAGCTCTTTAAATATTTTGGTGGACTAATAAGGAATAAAGGGTAAAAATGAAAAAAAAAATGACAAAACTAGTTTTGATTTTCTAAATTGAGTTAAAACAAATTCTCAAAAGCAATAGGTATTCTATATAAAGCGGATGGAGTAAAATCCACCCATCTGTAGTTTTAGAAATTTGAATAATTTTTTTTTCATTTTCTAATGTTAACACTTTCATTTGTCGACCCCAAGACAAAAGTAAAGTAAACATTTATTTTATTTTTGAATTAGAATTCAATTAACCAAAAAAAATCCAAACCAGTGTGTAATTTGAGTTCAATATGTGTGTACGATGAGTTTTAGGAGATAATATTTTATGTTCATGTGTATTTATATGCCCTAGGTAAGCTCTAAAACCTTATTAAGTTTGACAATATTGGTTAACAGATCTGTTTCAGCTAAAGCCACTTCATGTTGCTGAACTAAATCATATATGTACTCGAGGCTTCAATATATAATGTATACATGAACTAATTCATATACAGAAATCAATTGAAGACAATAGAAGAGAAATAAAGCACAATGTTAGAATTCTGATTAGATTTTACCAGTGAAGGTGTTCTCTTAAATAAGGATCACTAGGGCCAGGAGCATCTGGGTCTGTCATCACCTGGAATAAAATTCAAACACATATTTTAATGCTTTCTTAGACAATATTATTCAATCTTGCCTAAAAATGCCAGTGAGTACAAATTAAATATACAGAAATAATAAAAATAAAACATAAATATATATAAAAAAAGATGTATTACCAGTGTGAAGAATGATCTGAGTTCACCTTCTTGAATCTCAACCCTAGGTGTGGCAGCAACTGCAGAGGGATAAAGCTCATGTCCATTGGAAACTTGCTTGTTGTTGTAAGTGACAGACATTCTCATCATTGGAGTGAAAGGATCAATAACATCTCCAATCACTCTTCCAACTATCAGAGGCTCTAATGTTCTTGCCATTGACACTTAGTGAGTGTTATTACTATAACTTGTCACCTTCTTATTGAACACTACTCAATGAAGCCTCTCATTTCTATTTATAGTGTCACAAGGAGGTCTCTCCAAGCTTCAAAGAGAAAATCATTTATTGGAATATAGGTAAGATTAGGGCTTCTTTAGGTTTTGGTAAACAAAGTTTTAGGTAGGGGAAGCCACCCTAATCCAAGGTTAGGAAAAAGGCACAAGTTTTTATAAGAATTTACATATTACCCAGTAGAAATGACTGTACCCGAGACTTAAATTTCAAACCTTTTGAGTCCTGTTGAGTAAAAATACGATATCTTAACCAACAAACCAACCATTGTTTAATATTAATGGATTTATTTGTATCACTTACTTTTTTAAAAATTATAATAGAATCAATTACTTTAATATGTTATGTTATGTTATTATATATACTTGTTATGTGACCCATAAATTGGTTGGGTCCATAGCATTGGTTCTTGAATGGTTGTATTCCTAGTTAATTAGTATTCCTTTTAAGAAAATGGAATTTTGTTCCTTACTAAGGCCATGCCATGAATTATATATACAAACTTGGGAAGTGGGTCCTTATAATGCAAGTTGTCTCATTTTTTTTCTTCTAAGTTGAATTAATTAATTTATCAAACAAACAAATATGAATGTAAAGCAACTGGTGATGAAAAAATATATATTTCTTTTCGTAGAAAAATTCTTCTGGATGAGCTTCCAACAGGATGATAAAGCAAAACCATCTTTTGCAAATAAGGAAGTGGAAAGTAGAAATTGTTGAAAGCATAATCAATTTTTTTCATAGAACCTTCCAAATTTACATCTAAACTTATGAACAACTTTATCATTTCTAGAGATGCTTCAATTAGGAGAGCATAAAGAAGCTCCACCACAAAGACTCCTTCAATCAACGTTGTTTCTGATACATCACTTCATTCAAAAGATAGATTCACAATGGAGGAGGCTACAACTCTAAAGTTTGGAGATGAGGCTGCATGTCCCATAACTGGCTAGAAATTAAAACAAAGCACCCTTTTCTCTGTATGGTAGTGAAGACATTGTAACTAGCTTATACTGTTAGTTAGATGTGTTATTTTTAATGCAGTATGGTTAGCTTTTGTTTTTTTTTGGTGTGGTGATCTAGAGAGCTATTATTCTTTCTCTTAATTTCTTTTATTTTTCTGTCCAGAAGTGAGTTAGAGTTCGATAAAGGTAATTAAGAGAGGAATGATGATTTGGTGCTTTTAATAAAAGATTGTATTAATTCCTTAGAGCAATATGTAATTCTTGATTTACCAAAAAAAAAACATATGCAATACTTGAGTAAAGTTGTGTTTTTATTTTAACATATTCAATTCAAACTGTAAAATTATTTTTTCCATTATAAAATTATATAATCATCAAAAGTGTATAAGAACATAAGTAGTTTTCATATATGAATTATGTAAATTAATCAAATAGAACTAGAAAGGGAAGAAGAACACACAAAAAAATTATGTCATTTAATAAGAGTATCTATGTCCATGTTAAGAATTGGCCAAAACCAACCCAAAACCGAGACCATAACCTTGTTTGCCTGTTCGGTTCATGTTCATGGGACTAAAACCGTGAACTGTAGGTAACAAACCAATGGTTCAATTATCATCAAATCAATTGTTCAACTGACGGTTAAAGTCTATTAAAAAGTAAAAAAAATTGTCCTTTTCAATAAATTAAATTTTAAAAATTACAAAATATAAAGTCTCTTTAACTATTAGTTCGAACTCGTAAATCAAACTGCCCAGAAACAAAATCAAAACTGAACCACCCAGAACTTGATTCTAATTCCTCCTCTTTGAACTAAAACGGTTGATTCCTGAACTATGATCATGTCTAACCCACTGAATACATAATATAAACTCATATTTATAAGCTCTTAATTGAAAATAAGACCAAATTAAACATATAATTATGGGTTCTGACAACTATTAATTTGATTTGATGATAAATATAATATGTATCATGTCGATCTAAATTTCTTATAACAACTTGGACGCACTATTCAAACAGCCTGTTGATAGTATAAACGCCATATTTTGGCTCTATATTATATGTTTGGTTGGCACAATTAGACAGCTAAGTAGCTTTTTGAAGAATGGCTAGCTATACATCTAATTAGTTTAGAACTGTGCGATGCAAATACATAGTATTTTATTTTATTTATTTTATGATTAATAAAAATAATTTAAAATTTAATTAAATTTAAATCATATAAAATAAATAATAAATGTAATTATAAAATTTAATTGTTAAGATATAAGAATTATAAAACAATTATGA
>CAODLS011872431.1:0-21455 GCA_948243855.1 Flueggea neowawraea
CAATACACCACCACTTTAGATCTGCGAACCGAGGCGAGAAGATTTTCAATTCTAGAGTATTTCTTGATTCTAGATCGCAGCTTGAGCTTCAACTTGACAGCGACTAGGGTTTGCTAAGGAGAAAGAGGAAGAGATGAGAATGAGAGGGTGGCTAGGGTTTGTTAAGGAGGGAGAAGAAATGAGAGAGAAAAGAGCGTAGAGAGAGGAGATGGTGATAGAGAGAGAAAGAGACAATCTAAAATATGGGGATGAGACGATATTTTGATGTTATATATTATGACATTATTGAGATTTTGTTTTAAAATTATGCATTTATACAACTAAGTTTAGTATCCTAACATTTTAAAAAATACTAAACTAGTATTTCTATTTGTACAAATCTATCATTTAATTAATGTATACAACATAATTAACTCAATTAAGTCCACTTTCTTTGTTTTCTGCTGAGTAGGCTTTGCATCCACCGAGGCCCATTTCACTTCATCATCTTCCCACTCTTTTTTGTTTTGCCAGTATTGACTATTGATTGCTCGCCTTTTCTGGCTCCCAAATCAACTCAATTCCCAAATATGCACGTTACTGACTTGATTTCTGTTCATGGAACTTCAGGATTCGTTTCCTTTTTCGGTCACATTAACTCTGAATCTTCCAAGTTTGGCTCCTCCCTTAAACTTTGTCTTGAATTGGAAAATTCTTGATAATTGATTTGGTAGGATATTTTCGGATGGACTATTCTTTGTAAACGTTCCAAGATTTAATCTGATTGGCTTCCAATTCATTCAAATCTGCCCATATTGTTTCACTCCCCAAATTATGCACTAAATTAATTTGATTTGCTAGGTTGATTTTTTGCCAAAACCAATGAGATTATTCAAGCCGCACCTCTTTTTTTTTTATACAAACACTGAGGCTTTTTTATTTTTTCTTTTGTTTTCCTCCGATTTGCTCCCTCATGAAGTTCGACTTCTTCCTTTCTTTTTCTTTGCTTGCTTTGCTTTTGACAGGCGGCGACGAAGCTCGTTCCATAGGCAGCTTGTTCCATAGGCGTCAGTGGGTGATTTAGATGGCGGGATGCTTAGCACCATCGGCGTCGAATCTACTCGGAGAAAGAGATGAGACATACGGTTTCCCACTGAACCAACGGCCGGAGTGGCACCGGACTTGATTTTTGACACACCTCTTCTGGATTTGGCGGCTCGAAGCAACGTTGCAGGTGGCCATGGAACGACAACATCCCACCTCAACCGACTAAACGACATAAACAACATGTCACAAGTGCAGCTTGATCGACGCACCATCTGGGAAGAGAAACGACATGCCGCATGCTGCTGCTGCTGCTTGCTGACCGAGCGTGCATTCTTCTCAAACGACGACCCGTTTGATTCTGTTGCACGACTTGTCTCTTATTCGGCCAGACGACTGTGCTTCACACGTTGCTCGGGACATGCAGCTAGCTTTTTTTTTTTTCCAGACGTACGCGCTTCTTGATGTCAAACGGCTCGCTACATGCTTGTCGTAAGGAACCACTGCATGTCATGTTAAATGACCGCTTGCCTTCGTAGTCACTCATTCTCATGTCGTTTTGTTGCATGAATGGTCTTTCACGCCTAGTTTTTTCTGGATCATTACTTTTGCTATTTTGCTGGGATTTTTTTAATTTCAATTTTCTTTTCTTTCGATTGACGGGTTTTTTGTTGTGTTGTTTTTTTCTTGTTCAACGGGGAAACGATTATTGCAGTAGCTTAGGCGTATTATGGTAGTGATTTAACATAGTTTGGTGCCATCTGGTTCTAGAGGTGGCTCGCGGCTCGCGACTCGTGGTTCTTGGCTCATTGTTCGCGGTTCGTGATTCATGGCTCCAAACGACAAGCCGTTCATGATGTTCGAGGGTTGACGTGTTGTTCGAGGTGTTCGAGAGCTCGCACGCCATTCAAGCGATTCCAGAGGACTTGCTGTTATTAAAAAGACCACTGCCTATTGCTGGTATGGAGTATACCACTTGTGGTTGTTGCTATGGACCAGACCACTTTCCATTGTTGTTCTGGACCAAACCACTTGTCGTTGCTACTGTGGACTAGACCATTTATCGTTGCTTGGAAGATTTATTACCCCTGCTACTGCGCAAGTGTTCAGGTGCCACATTTTGAGAATTCATCACCCCTACTACCACATGGGCGTTCAAAAGTTGCTTCTTGGAGAGCTTCATCCCTACTACCACATGGGTGTTTAGGAGCCGCTTTTTTTAGGACTTCACCCCCTACTACCATATGGGCGTTCAGGAGCCACCTTGTGGAGCACTTCACCCCCACCACCACATGAGCGTTCAGGAGCTGCTTCTTGGAGGACTTCACCCTCCCTACCACATAGGCGTTTAGGAGCCTCCTTATGAAGGACTTCACCTTCACCACCACGTGGGTGTTCAGTAGCCACTTCTTAGGGGCTCGTGATTCCTTGATGGTTCACGAAGTTCATCAACTCGCAGAGTCTATCATCACCAACTCTCATTATGGAGTTCATTGGATCGCATAGCTCATCATCTATACTCTACTTCGTAGAGTTCACCATCTCTATTTTACATCATGTAGTTCGTGATATCCACTCCACCTTGTGAAGTTCATCATCTCCTCGTTGAGTTCATCATCCAAGCCCTGCCTCGCGGAGTTTACCATCTCCTCTGGAGTTCATCATCCCAACCCCGCCTCGCGGAGTTCATCATCCTGACCCCACTTCATGGAGTTCACCTCCTGGTGAGGTTCAACATCTCGACCCCAACTTGCAGAGTTAGCCATGTCTCTGTGGAGTTCATTATCTTGTGGAGTTTACCCACTTGCCGAGTGGGCTTCATCGGGTAGTTTGTCATTTCCATGCCACTTCGTGAAGTTCGTTATCTCCACTTCTTGTTTCATGTGCTTGTTCATGTACTTTTCTTTCCTACACACTTTGTATATCATTGCTCCTCAATCACTTGGCCAAATGACTTTTTGGGTAAGTGATTTTGGTTGAGTCTTAGTAGTAGCATGAATTGATTCACTTGTTGAGGATGAATTAGACAAGTGGTCGTGTGCACTCACGACAATACCACTTGGGTTTCACTTGCCACACGTCTTAGCGAATAAACTATCATTTGCATTCATGACAATACCACTTGGGGTTTCACTTGCCACACGTCTAAGCACTCAGCTTGCCTCAACCTATTCTTTACTCATAAAAAAAG
Source organism: Flueggea neowawraea (assembly GCA_948243855.1). NCBI lineage: Eukaryota > Viridiplantae > Streptophyta > Magnoliopsida > Malpighiales > Phyllanthaceae > Flueggea > Flueggea neowawraea. Next base: position 3,215 of record CAODLS011872431.1, read on the forward strand.
TTATTTACGAAAAAATAAGGCATGTTATTTATTCAAGATAACAAGTTACACAAGAGAAAGATAAACTTTCTATCACCATCAAAAGTACACTCAACAAATGAAACCCAATCTTTCAAGTGGCAGTGTGCCTAATTGGTCATGTCCTAATCACCTATTTAGGCGTTGTTCTTCCTTCGTTGTCTTGTTTCCCCATTTGGCTCCTTTCTCAATGCTTCATCATTAAAAAATTGGTTCAAGTGCCCCTCTCTAACCAAGGTCTCCATACAAGTTAGTTCTCAAAACTTGTTCGTGGAGTGTCCACTTGCGTCATGGCACCGACAGTAGGCGTATGCATTTCTCCCTAGAGGCCTGCAAATTCTTAGGGGAAAGAAGATGAGTCCATGCCCCTCTATTACCACTAAGATCGTTGACCTCGACTCGTTTAGCGGCGTGTACTTCTCAAAACAGAGGTTAAAGAGTGCTCTAGAGTCTCCAAACTTCTCCTTCTTCTTGTTCGACTTCTCCTGAGCCTCTCTCTCCTTCCTCTTTTTCTCTTTGTCGTCCTTGGTTCCATGATCTTCATAACCTTGGACTGTAGTATATAATTTCTCGCACGAATGAAAGATCTACTAAGGTCCTCAGTTGGATTAAGGATAATGACTCCTAGAGTTGGACTGATCGCGTCCCTTGCAACATTGTGGCTACCGCTAATTCAGGTTGCAGACCGTGGACTTCAAGAGTGGTGTTCCTGAACCTATCCACATACTACTGCAAAATCTCCTTCTCACTCTGCCTTACACTCAACAAGTATATGACATCCTTCTTTCGCTTGTTGTTTATCATGAAGGCATTGACGAACTCTTTCCTCAGTTGGTGACAGCAAGAGAACCTCCTTCAGTCCATTGAACCACAAATCAGCATGGTCTTTCAACATGATCGCGAACACATGTCACATGATAACATCCTCCTATCCATAAAACATCATGATGACCTCGTAGTTTTGAATATATTCGTGCAGATCCTCATTTCCATAGAAAGTTGATAGCTGTGGCATCTTGAATTTTGGAGGAAGTGACTTTTCCATAACCTCCTTGGTGAACAGAGCTTTTGCTCTCTATACTCTTCCTCAGCATGAACCAACTTCTTTTGCTCAAGCACTTCCTTGATCATCTTCCTTATGTTTGCCACTTCTCGAACATTCATTGAGGATAGGGGCTTCGCTTTAGCCTTTCTTGGAGGAACTCAAGGCTCTCCTTTGGAGGTACATTCCACCACCTTTGGGTAGTTCTCCCTTCTCGCTTTGGCTCGAGATTTAAGAACGGGAACGACAAAGTTCTCTTGATGAGGTTGAAGATTTGGTTCCTTAGGAACGTGAGGAGGTTGTTGTTGCAGGGCGTCACGCCTTTCTAGGTCTTCTCCATTCTAGGCACTTCGAGAGTAAGTGAGCAATGTGGGCGAGAGTTGCATTTGAGGAAGAATCTACTGGAGCAAAGTTTCCATCTAGGTAAACGCCTTCTAATTTTCCTCGTTTTGTTTCCTGAAAGCTTCATAGTCAGGTAGTGCAACGATCGAGATGACGGTTCTCCAGACTTCTACTTTATCTCCAACTCTCATTGCATCCTCCTTGGGACATCCCGCTTAGCTTGAAGGTGTTCGCTCCATGATGAAATGACTAGGTGGTTGTCGGTGAACTTCTCGAACGTCTACGAACAAGTCTTTTTGTTCAAGATTTTTTTCCCACAGAAGGCGCCAACTGTTGTTGCCTTGTGAAAAGAACAACAATAATGAAGGAACACGAGCTAATCACGAACTCTCAGGAAACGAGAACGTTGCATTGAGACCTAAAAAAACAGAACACGATGAGTTCAGGATGCTCCCTGGGGGAGTCTCCGATGCTTAAGTGAGTAGCCATTTTGGCAGAGTAATAGTGTGTGTAGAGAGTATTGCCTCCCTCAACAACATGTCTCTAGGCTCTATTTATAGAGTAGAGAGTTGATGGATTTGTAACATTCCTCATTGATTGAAATTATAACATTTTTGTTACCATTTTTTTCATTAAATTCTTTTAATGAGTATTTTTGCTCAAGCCACATCATTTAGTTTTCAATTGGTGATGTGGATGATTTCAGTGTCCAACTTGTTTTTATTTTGTTTTTACTTTGGTATTTTGTTGATTTTGATTTTAATTTTTAATTGGTTTCCGATCAATGATTTATCGATATTCATTTAGTATCTATCTATAGAATACTAATTGATATTCACTCGGTTATTTTATCCATGAACTTTCATTTTTGGTGTCTAATCGGTTTTCAGTCTTTTGGCAATTCAATAGTTTCCAAACTATAATCAATCGGTTTTGAATCAAATTCATGGAATGTTATTTGGTGTCAAAACATCATTCAATCGATTTCCAAACTTTTATATTTTGCTATCTAATCAGATCTATGAAGTGTTATTATTTTGATTTTTTATTAGATACATAAAATGTAATTTTCGTATAAAAACATTATTCAAACAATATTCGATCAATTTTCAACTAATATTCGATCAAATGGTATTCAATGAGTATTCTCTCCATCAAGCATTAATATTTTGGTTTCCACTTAGATTAATGGAATGTTATTTTGGTATGCACAACATTTGAATGGTATTCAATTAGTTTCCAACCATATCCATATAATTTTATTTTGGTATTCAAACGATATTCAACCAGTATCTAGTACTTGACTATTTTCCAACGAAGAGGAATGTGAATTATACAAGCCTGTGCATTGTAAGGAGCGCATGGATGACACATGCCCGTACAATAAATGTGAAAAATGGGCTTCATAACATAGAAATGTAAAATTTGAACCGGAACTGGCAAACCGAACCAGAACAGGACCGGTTAAAACTGGACCAGCCCACCAAAACCAGAGGGTTGCGGTTTAGGTTCTGGTTTAATTCCTCTAGAAACTGTCAAACCGATGTTTCAAACCTCCATTTCCCTTTTTTTCAACTCTATAAATAGCCATACCATATTCCGACCAATTTCATACTATTTCTTCTCTCTCAAAAATTTATTTTGCTCTAAATTGCTCTTATTAATTATTTATATATTTTATTATTGTAATTACATTTTCTATATTTTTCTAAGTTATTTTTTGCAATTAGATTTTTCAAATTCCTTCTACTTTTTTACTATAGTTTAAGTTAGTTATTTTGTTTTTTCATTACATTTAATAAAATTTATCGAGTTTTATTTTTAATTTTTTTTAAAATTATGTGATATAATTACTAGTAGAATAATTAATTTGTTTGAAAGTAATAAAAAAATCTTTGGAATACAATGTATTACTGGTACTATAATTAATTATTGAATATAACAAAATTTACAAACCAGAAAAAAAATTGACTGGATAAAATAGCATATTAAAAATAAAATTTCAAAAAAAGGGAATCGAACCGGAATCGGAACTGGTAGTTGAACCTGTCAAAACCAGAATCAAAATCGAACCGAACTCGAACCGGACCAAACAGTTGGAAAAACGGTTTGGTTCTGGTTCTTTCATTCCAGAAACCGGAACCAACGACTCCCAAACCGGCAACAAGTCTATCATAACATGTTATTTATAAAATTTGTAAATTTTAATACTTACAATAGTGAGTATGTAATTTTTAATACTTACAATAGTAAAATTTTCAATACTCTGAAATGGCATACTATCTTTGTAGGGCCAAGGCGGTAGCCAAAATTTATGGGAAAATTATACTTTCATGGGGAAACAAAACTGCCAATTCTTAAAAATGTTACACCTTGAAACCATTTATCAAAACAATCCAAAAAGTAAACCTAGTATCCAAAATACCACTAAATTCATGAGAAATTAAGACATTTTTGCAATAAATTGACTTTTCGCTAGAAACTCAGGGACAAAGATGAATTTTTTTAAGAGGATGTACAACAAGTGTGCATTAGTATACGAAGATGTACAACAAGTGTGCATTAGTATACGAAGATGTACAAGAGATTTATAATTTATTTAAAAAATTAATTTAATGAATTTCAGTTAATATACACAAGTGTACATAGAGTACATAACGAGTATAAATGTCTATATAAGTGTACAAAACTAATCCATCTATTTTTTTCAATTCATTTTTTTAAGTTGTACACAAGTTTACATGGGCGTACAAAGGTGTATAATACGTGTACAAGTGTTTACAAAGGTGTAATTTCACAATATTAAGGACTAATTTCATAATTTTACAAAGTTAAAGGGACTAAATGCATTATTTTACACCAACACATTGTAGTTAGGGTTTTGCAAACCTTAGCCGCCACCAACATTTGCCCTTGCTACAACACCACAACTGTCACCAGACCTTTGTCGGATCTATTTCACTATTGCAGCATCGATCGTGGGTGACATAGGCCACAAACTAATTTTTTTTACTGTCGCAATGTCATCCGCTAGTTAGTTGATCTCGCCACTGGACATAGATCTCTCTCTCTCTCTCTCTCTCTCCCTTGTGTATTTTGTTCGTCATCATGGTGTGTGCGTTGCAAAGAGAGTACATACGGGAGAGATCAGTGGAGAGGGAAGATAGAGAAAATAGAGAAAGAGAGAGAGAGAGAGAGAGAGAGAGAGAGAGGAGACGAAGAGAGAGAAGACTAAGAGAATAGAGAGAAAGAGGGACACATATCAGAGGAAGAGAGAGAAAGAGTGCATAGTAATTTCAATGGAATTTTCTGTTAAATTGATAAGGAAATGACATTTTTGGAATTGAGATAGATGAGATGGCATTCTTGATGTGTAAAATTTTGTATTATGCTATTCCAAATATCATGAAACTTAAAACATCTCCAACAATTCTCCTTATTTGCCTTTCTACAATATTATATTAAATTCAAATTTTTGCTACTATTTGTTTTGAAATTTAAACATAGTCTATATTTTCATCTCATTTATTAATATTCTATTGCTAATTAAAAAAAAAAAGAGGACAATAAATAGTACCTCCACATATATATAGATTTACTATTCACTCATCTCTCTATTTGTTAAATTTAGAAATAAAATATTAATTAATAAGTTGAAAAGTAGAGCATTATACTAATTTTATTACTAATTAAGATACATAATAGATTAAAAAATATTATTTTGAAGAGAATGATAAGAAATATTGTTGAAGATGCTCTAAGAGCATCTGCAACAGTCTCCTCATTCTCCATCCTCAAAGTAATATATTTTATTTTATTTTGCATAATAATTTTCTTGAAACTTGTGTAAAACACATTCATTCAACTCATTAATTAATAGTTTCTCCATATTTTCTGATTTAGTAACAAAATATTAACTAATGAGTAACAAAGTAGATCATTGCATAAATTTCAAGACAAATTAATATATAAAATTAAAATAAAATATAATATTTTGAGGAGAGATTTTAAGGAGGCTGTTGGAGATGCTCTATTAGTGGCATAATTAAGAATTTCAGGTTTAATTGTGACATCTTGTGTAATTAATATAAAATTTATTCTTTGTAAAAAAACTCTATTTTAGTAATTTAATAAAATCATAACATATATAAATGTACATGTAATATCCCGCTCTTTCTGATAGGATTTCTGTAGATCTTCGATTGGATCTCTAGCTTTGGGTGTTAATTGTTTTTGGCGTTTCAAGAGTGATAACTCAAGTTAGAAAGTAACTCGACTTATGGGAGGGTCAGATAACTCGAGTTATAGCATTATGTAACTTGAGTTTTATGGGGTCTAGATTACTCGAGTAAGCCTTTGGATAACTCAACTAATCCATGAACCCAAAACGATTTGGGAAGGGATAACTCGAGTAAGAGAGTATGTAACTCGAGTTAGAGCATGTTCGGACAAAAATTCTATAAATACCCTTTACTCGACTCATTTGACTCTATTCGATTCTCTCCCTTTCAAACACTCCAAACTCGTCCAGATTGCAATTCAATTGCTTCTCCTTAGTTCTACATCATCTTAGAGGTAAGATTATGCTTCTAAACCCTTGCATTTCTTCAAATTTTCATTCTTTTGCAAGATATGCAAGTTAGGGTTTGGAGTGCATGTTCATACGGTTAGATCCGTGATGCCTCTGTTGAAATAGTTGTTTGGGGTTGCTAGATCATGACTTTGAGAGTCTAGAAACATCTAGAGTTGGCCTTAAATCCCCAGAATAATGAGTGATCATAAATGAGTTAGATCATTTCGGTTTGGGTCAATTTTGGATGATTACAAGTTGTTTTGGTTGTTTGGACTTAGTTTCATTTTCAGGAAGCGGTTTGGAGTTAATGTGGGTATTTGGTTTGAATTTCTATTTGTGAAATCAAGTTGGATCGAGTTTTAGAAATTCTGGGAAGATGACTAACTCGAGTTGGCCAATTGGATAACTCAAGTAAGCCAAGTCTTGGATAACAAGAGTTAGGCATTCATCTAACTCGAGTAATCTGAGGCCTAGATAACTTGAGTTGGGCTTCATGCTAACTCGGGTTATCAAGGTTCTGAGGAACCAAAGATGTCATGTTTGGTGTTTTGCAAATTCTAAGAGTTGCGGGACTTGTTTGCACTTTCTGAGAACTTTGAGGGCTAGTGTGTGAGGTCTCGGTGACTAGTATGTAATGTTTCAAAAGTTCGGGGACCAAATCATAATTTTACATGGATTTCGATCTTTGGGTTGTTACCGACATATCATCTACCGAAATGGAATTTTGGGCGTTGTTTGAGTGTCTTAGTCTGCATTTGCATGTGCACGTATTTCGATACAACTATAGTACCAATGTTATTCATTATTTGTTTTTGATATACCTTATTTTCGATATTTTTGTTTCAGCTTCATGTCTGTGTTAGCGAGATCAGCCGTCCACCAGTGGTGTCTGACTGTTATTGCTTAGACATCCAAGTGAGTACATGGCAGCTTCAGACACATAGGTTGTCTCAAAACTATATAAGTTTTTGTTGTGATTTGGCACGTATTCTGAAAATGACTAATATGAGGATTGGCTAATATAATAATTTGATTATGTGAATTAATATTTCACTTTTTTTTTTGAAATACGATATATATATATATATATATATAACACTTATGCTACGGGGTACGTAGCCGTTAGTATACTAATGTATTGATGAAGCCCCAGCTATCAGGAAGCGTTGATAGCCATGATTTGATTTGCAGTGGAGTCCACGTTTATTACACTTAGGTGGTGGCGGAGTCCACACCTGTTAAATCTTTGTTCCGGAGTCCCGTATCACCAGTATACTTTGATTCTATTTTTACTATATGACAAATAGTATAACTGTTTTCATGCGTGCTGTTTGCTTTGTCTGCGAATGTTTTCGAAATGGTTTTGGCAAAGCTATTATGTATAGCATGTATATATGTATATACCTTTGTATACCTGCATGTGGAATTTTTGAACAATTTTCAAACTAGTCTTTGTTAGGCACGTATGAGGCATTCTTGAGTGTCATTCCTCACTGAGTTCTAACCACTGGCAAATCGTTTGGCATCTCGCTCAGTGAGGCGTCTGTATATTTGGCTAGTGACGCCCTTTTGGCCGGGCTCCTTCTTTTGTTTTGGAGTCTTTGTTAGGCACGTACGTCTTGATCTAGTACCGATGTACGTCTTGACCCCTACAGCTTCCATGCTTAACGTCTCTCACTCCTGAACTCGTTCCAAACCATCTTCAAGGTTCCTCAACTCCTAAGACCTCAAAAATATATCCGTTAACCAAGATCACACCAAATCATTGTCAGAATCTTCCAAGAGTCCGAATCAAACTCAAACAGAATACTACAGGAATCCAATTGGAATTAAGCGGGATATTATATACTTTCCCCCTCAAAAGAAATTCTTCCTCGAATTTCCAAACAAAATAGGGTCAAAGCTAAGACAAACCATAAATCTCCAAAACAACAATCCCAATCGAAATCTCAATTCCCAATCACACGAAATCTAACTCATTCGAACCCAAGCATGCAAAAATGCAACAGAGAATGCAAAAATGCAAAAATAAAGATAAAGGCAGAGATATACGACCTATAGATCTGCAAAGTCAAATAGGTGTGGATATATGCGCCGCATCTCATCCTCGGCCTCCCAAGTTACCTCCTCATTTGAGTGATTTCTCCAAATCACTTTCACTAAAACGATGTCTTTGTTTCGGAGCCTCTTGACCTATCGGTCAACAATCCTAGCTGAAGCCTCGTCATATGACAGATCATGCCTAACCTCAATAAACTATGGTGACAGAATATGCGACGGATCAGAGACATACTTCCTTAACAGAGATATGTGGAAGACAGGGTGAACAAAAGCAATCTGAGGTGGTAACGCCAACTCATAAGCAATGGCCCTAACACAACCGATGATCTCAAACGGACAAATATATCTCGGCTCAACTTGCCCTTCTTTCCAAATCTCATCACGCCTTTCATAGGTGACACTTTCAAAAATATATGATGTCTAACTGAGAACTCTAAATGTTTACGCTTCGAATCAGCATAACTCTTTTGACAGCTATGGGTGATTTGAATCTGTTGTTGAATCAGTCTAACTTTCTCAATCATCTCCAAAATAAGATCTGGCCCTAATGACTCTCTCTCTCCAGCCTCGTCCCAAAAAAGAGGAGATCTACACTTTCTACTATGCAAAGCCTCATAAGGTGTCATCTTGATACTCGAGTGGTACGAGTTATTATATGCAAAATAGACCAAAGGAAAATGGCAATCCCAACTCCCACCAAAATCTACAGTGCATGCTCTTAGCATATACTCTAGAGTCTAAATCATACGCTCGGACTAACCATCAGTTTGCGGATGGAAAGCAATGCTAAAATCCAGTCTAGTACCCAACCCTTCTTGTAGTTTACGCCAAGGCTGCGAAGTAAACTGGATTCCTCTATAGATCAATGCACCATGCAAACATACAATCCGATCAATATACAACTTTGCTAGTCGTGTCGTTCCATATGTCGTCTTGATAGGCAAGAAATGTGCAGACTTGGTTAATCGATCTACGATAACCCAAATGGAGTCATACCCAGAAGGTATCCTCAGTAATCCGACTATAAAATCCATAGTGATGCGATCTCATTTTCACTCCAGAAGGAACATTTGTTACAACAAACCAGAAGGACGTTGGTGTTCAAACTTAACCAGCTGACAGATCAAACATCGACTGACAAATTCAGCTATATCCTTCTTCATCCCTAGCCACCAGTAAGATTCTCGGAGATCTCGATACATCTTAATGCATTTCGGGTGGACAGAATATGCAGAGTTGTGATCCTCAATCATATACACATTCCATTATATGTTCATTCCACCAAAATCAATCAAGAACAAAATTAAATTCATCAAAAATCTACCCTAATATTCATGAAAAATTCGAATATCCTTCTAAATTCCACCAAAAATGTACATTCAACTCATTTAATCAAACCCAAACCATTATTAATTCTAACCCAACCTAATACATCCAAAAACCATCACCAATTTATCAAAACAACCATCAAAATCAATTCATTCATTATCAAAAATTCGGATTCAAACTAACTATAACACAAAACCACATTTAATCCAATTCAAACAAAACCAATGCTCAATTCGTGCATTACTAACCTTAATCTAACATCACCAATCAAAATCTAACTCACATTTAACCAAAAATCAACAACAATCCAGAATCAAACCCAACTCGTCACACACATTCAAACCCAATAAAACCCATAAGAAAAATCATGAAAAGGAAGAAGAAAAGAAGAAAAAGAAATGAGAGATTTACCTTGAATTAGTTGCAAGAATTGAAGAGGAAGCAAACAGAGAAAGAGATGGGCGGATTTGAGAGTGTGTGTGTGAGGAAGAATGAGTTTGGAGTGAAATGGAAGAAGGAATCGAGCTCAAAATTTAAAAGGTGTGGTAAAAACCAACCCAAACTGACCAGCCAAAACTGAACCCAACTGACCAGCCAAATTGAACCGAACCAGTCAAAACCCAACAAATCAAAACTGAACCAGCCCACAAACCAAAACCAATCCAAATACAAACTCAACCAAACCAATCCATAAAAAGAACCCAATCACCCACTAATGGATTTTCAGCCACTAAAAAAAAATCAAAACCATTTCACAAAAATAAAGCAAGCCAACTCACTAAGGACTCAACCCAACCGGTCAAACCAGTGGATAACCTAACCGGAATTCACCCTTTTTTTCTTTTTTGTTTCATTAAAAACCATTAAGACCAAGAACTTTAATTCACTCCAAATATTCATCATCTAACATCTAAATCAAGTCTTCAATGTTCTAAATACACAAACTTTAATCATCAACAAATCAAAAACCAAATCGAATTTAAACGAGGTATTACATCTAACTTCAGCGTGATGAAACTCCAACTAAACGTTTGAATGCTTCAGCAAGCTTCAATCACTGCCAAAGCACACAATCTAGTGGAGGATGTAATTTTCGTGTTCAGGGACGTGGCCATTCTTAATAAAATGCCACTAGACCATCGCTTCAATTCTCTGTCAATTAGGAGATAATCTGTCACAATTGTAGAGGTTTTGGACACTATTCTCGGCAATGTCCCTCTAGGAAGCCGAAGCCTGCCACAAATGTTGTCAGTTAGTCGCCTCCACCTCTGACTCAGAATTGGATTGTGGACTCTAGAGCAACTCATCCTATGACATCAGACCTTGATAACCTAGCAATTCACTTAGAGTACAATAGCGAAGTCACCATTGGCAATGATAAAAGCTTACCTATCTTCTGTTCTTCATATTCCGTCTTTCTTTTATAACTTGTTCTTTGTCAATAAACTCACTGCTCAAAATCTTGTCTTTGTTGAATTCTTTGCTAATCATTTTCTTATAAAGGATCTGGTCACAAGGAAAACACAATGCCAAGGGGAGAATCATGATGGGGTGTATTCGCTTTCTTTCAATAAAAGTTCTGATACCTCATTAAACACACAAGCTTTAGTTGCTCTTTCAATTTGGCACCAAGGACTTGGAAATGTCAATTTTCATACTATTCGTCAAGTTCTTCGTCAAAATAAACTCTCCTACCCTAGTCCAAAGGAGCCCTTTTTGTTTCATGGATGTAGTATTAGTAAAGCACATAAACTTCCATTTCTTATTTCTCAATTTACGGCTTCACAACCTCTTGAATTAATATGCAGTGATGTTTGGAGACCTTCCCTTATTGAGTCCATTGATGGTAGTAAATATTATGTGCTTTTCTATGATTAGTTTCCCAAATACTGTTGGATATATTTCATTAAATATAAGCCTGAGGTTCTCAATACATCTATCAAATTCCATCATTTTGTTAAGCGCTTCTTTGGTTCCACATGGAAATTGTTTAGGCCAATTAGGGAGGAGAGTTTCAAGCTCTAATAACTTACTTGCTGGAACATGGCATAAAACAAAGGAGTAATTGCCCACATACTCCCAAACAGAATGGTATGCTGAGCGGAAACACCGCCATCTCGTTGAAACCGGCCTTACCATGTTACATGCTGCTAGTGTACCTCTAAAATTTTGGCGGTTTGCATTTGATGCAACAAATTACTTGATTAATCGAATTCCTACATCTCTACTTAACCAAGTCTTCTTATGAAGTCATTTTTAAAACCAAACCCGACTATCCTACACTCAAAATCTTCGAGTCCCTTTGCTATCCACTGCTACGCACCTACACTAAAAACAAACTTGAACCTCGGTCCACTCGTTGTGCATTTTTGGGTTATAGCCAGTTACATAAAGGATATAGATGACTTGACCCTCTTACAAAAAGAATTTATATATCAAGGCGTGTGGTGTTTGATGAATCTATTTTTCCTTTTGCAGATTCCATGTCACAATCCTCTAGCTCTACGTCCACAATCCAGCTAAGTCCACCTACGGTTCTTCCATCTATGTTGCATCCAGCCACACTTCCTAAGGCACAAAATCTATCGACTATACTACAAAACTCAACTGAGAGCGCACAACATATTACACCAGAGCAAAATCCCGGTTCGCCTTTCCAACTACGGCCTGTCAGTGGGCTCTCAACTATGCCAGCACTTCCTTTGGCGGTTGATCTCTTTATCCAGCAGCCACCCAACACCACGACTTCCACAACTACACGTCAGCATTCCATGGCAACGAGGTCTCAAACTAGGTCCCTCATACTGAGGCAATTTGTAGGATTTCACTTCTTCAATGGAAACTTAGGCACTTAAATATGCTCACTGGAAACAAGTTATGATGGAGGAGTACAATGCCTTACTGCGCAACAGAACATGGCTCCTTATTCCACTGAATCATGCCACCAATATAGTTGGATACGAATGGGTGTTCACCAGTGGCAGAGCCAGGATTCCGGCTAAGCAAGGGTCGAATCCTGGCAAAGTGACTGCAGGGCGTGGACTGGACGGTCAGTGGAGGCTGCAGTTCAACAACAAAAAAACATACCATTATTTGTAGCAGAAAAAGAATGCTTGCCGAAAACATAAATGCCAGCCCAGCAAGCCTACAGTTCAACAACAAAAACACCATATGATAAATAAAACCACGCTTTCCATCCAAAACCAGCACAAATTATAGGGTAAAGTTCCAAACTTACACTGCAGGTGACAACAGCAATCAAGTCATCTGTTTCAGGACATGAAAACAAAATTAAGCACTTCAAAACCAGAACTTCATATCAAACATATTGGCCATGAATAGAATTCACCTAAAAAAGTACATTACAAACTGGAATTGAGTATTCATAAATTCTTTTTCATTAATTCCAGATTGAGACAATAATAACTTTTCCGACAGTAGTTAGTAATAGTATAAGGAATTGTATGCTTAAGGAGTTGGGTTGCAAATAGTTGAGCAGAATTCGTTCGATGAAATGCTTGACAAAGGATAATCAGTCTGTAGCCGGAAATGTGTTGGGTTTTCCAAGGCGTACTATTTTCCTTTATGTTTTTGTGTGGAGAAATAGAAAAACATTGGCTTTGAACTTAATTTCCACGTTACATCTAATTGTATTCTGCAAGTTCCAAAGTTGTCGCCTTTGACATTTTTCTATTTGTTAAGATGGAGAATGTGGCTGAGCTTTGTGCTCACTTAAGAATTTTGGTTTTTAATATCCTAAACACTTTGATGCTTCCTGTATTGATTATAATAAACTGATAATCTGTTAATTTAAAAAATATGCTTTGCTAGAACTTAGCTTTAAATAGTCGAACACATTAAATTATTTATTTGAATTAAGTTAGGAAACTATTTTCTTCAGTACTATATATAGTATTTAAATTTTAACTTCAACAAATAAGTGTTGGTAGTAAAAAAGTACAATAAAGAAGTGTAATTTTCCAAAAAGTGGTAAAAAAACTTATGTTTGGTAAAAAAAAAAAGAAGAGCATGTGATGTCAAAGAGAACTAATTTAGTTTTTATTTCCTACAGAAAAGTAAGTTATTGAGGAGAATTTCGGCAAAAATTTTCTTTGAAGTTCACATATTTAAAAATAAATCATTTGAACCCAAACAAGCACTAAGCTTTACATAAAATTTCAACCTGTTATTTTTTAAAAAATAATAAAAATTTTAAATTTCTAGACAATTTTTATTGAGACTTCTGTAACATGTGATTGATATATTGATGACACGTCAACATTTAATGAGAAAAGCAAACAACAATATAAATATATGCTTGGCATTTCTGATTTTCGAAAAAGTTATGTACAGTGCTAATTATATATCTTTCAGAAGAATGAGTTCAACAACTTTTTTACTTAAGGCACTTCAAATAGAAAATTTGTAATATCGAAATTTTGATTTATTACTTCAAAATTCCATTATTTTACTTCAAATTTAATTTTGAGAAATGGTATAACACTTTCTTTTTCATAATTTATTATATGTAATTATTGAAAATTTGACATTTTTAAGTCATATGTTAATAACTTAAATTGAACTAAAGATGAAAAGTGAAAAGATTTTTAAAATGTAATTTCAGAAAGAGTGCTTACCTAAGACGAAGAAGAACCGTAAGTCTAATCAATCGGCAAACGTTACCCTATACATAAAAAAATTGAAGTTAATATTATTAAACATATTAAGAATAAAAGTCACATGTTAAATATTAATTGAGTGTCTAAAACAACATAATGAAGAGTTGTTAGTATTTTATCATTGATCGATAATATATTTCAAAATACGTGTCCATGCAACTTCTCGCACTTGGCTTTTTTTATGCATGCAACGAAGAAAACAATATATTTGAATCCTAATCATCGCACGGAAAGATTGACGTTTATGTTGTGGCTGCTAACAATGGTTAAAAAATAGAGTATTTTATAATTAACTTGATTTTCAACTTTTTGTCTAAAATAAAGGGCTGAATGACTTTTTTAATCCCCAATTATGAATGTTTTTATCAATTATAGCCTGCTACAATGATTTTGTTAGATGCAAAGGAGGACTTAATAGGCTGCGCATGTGGCATCGTTTGTCGCTTGGCACCCAATTAAGCATAACATATAATCAGAATGACATTGTTTTGGGTAAATCGACGGTGTTTTCTTGAAAGTTTTAAGAAATAGCCAATCCCTATAGCTCACCCTCATCCAAACCAGATCAAACTTTTCTTCAACCTCTCATCTCTCCCCTTCTTTCCCACCCACCAAGGCCCAACCATAGTCGACAGCTAACTACCCACTGTCAACCCTACCTCTCTCCCTCTGTTCAACAAAACCACTCTTTGAATTTCCTTCTGCAACACCTTATGTGTTCGTATGACTGCACTATGTCACATGTGTTTAGATTAATTGTTTTATATTAAGTCTCTATATTATGGATATTTTTTTTTCCTTTTGTCAAATATTCACGAGTTGTTTAACACAAGTAACAGTAAAAGTACATACATAATTAATCATAAGTCAAGTATAAATTTAAACAAAAGTCAAAAGTATAAATTTAAACAAAAGTCAAAAAACTTTCTCAAACTATATGTACAATGATAATATGCTGCAGACAAGAGAGAGTGTAAAACCCAACTAGATGACCTTTGCTCCATGTGCATAAGTTAATTAGCTTTGTACGCTTGATTGACTATGCAAAACTGTACAATGATTAAAACCTAAAAAAATAATAGCAGTTTATATGAGTCGTTACTCAGTGAGAGAAATCATTATCGATACATCTACAATAAATAGCACACACATCCAAATATATATTATTCTCACAAAATACAATGATGCTTGTGAATGCAAATCGGATTTTATTTTAGAGCTTGGCATGCACTTGAAGAGTCTCAACCTGGGTCTGGTCGGTCAGTAACGACATATAGTCTCAAAATATACACGGTGGCCAACTGGCAAATGGTCAGTGGAGACATATAGTCTCATTGTAATAATTCTTTTCTTTTTTGGGTACCATTGCCACTGATAACTCTGCCATTGTTCTGACTCCTTCCTCTGGTTCCTCTTCTATCCCTAATGTAACCATACCTGTCGAGCTCACTTCTTCCAACTGTCTTCTTTGGAAGATACTTGTACCGCTTCTTCGGTTTTATGACCTTCTTGGTCATTTGATGGCACAACTCCGATGCCTACTTCTTTTGCTAATGGGAAACCGAATCTGACTTACCTTG
Source organism: Flueggea neowawraea (assembly GCA_948243855.1). NCBI lineage: Eukaryota > Viridiplantae > Streptophyta > Magnoliopsida > Malpighiales > Phyllanthaceae > Flueggea > Flueggea neowawraea. The sequence continues at coordinate 18,839 of CAODLS011872431.1, forward strand.
AATGGAGTTGCCGTGATAAGCTGGTTCTTAGTTGGATTATCTGTCCAGTATCAGAAACACTTCTGCCTCAGATTGCAGGTGCAGAGACAGCTCTCGTTGTGTGGCAACGCCTTGCCACTACCTATGCACCGGGTTCGCAGGCGCAAATTCGCACAATCAAGACTCAGTTGTTTAACATTCGTCTCGATAATGATTCTATTACCACGTGTATGCAGCGAGCCAAACCTCTAGCTGACCAACTTGCGGCCTTGTGAAGTCCCGTTTCGGATGACGATTTTATTGCCTGTGTTATGAAGGGATTTTGGCTTGCTTGTTGCCCCTTCGCTCATGCACTTGAAGCCCATATTGATTATGTCCCCATTCGTTCCACCACTTTCACCTTTCCATTTTTTGGAAGAGCGTTGTGACAATTCTTCAATATTTTTAAGCATTTATCATCATCACAGTCGTGTAATATACACTAAAAAAAAGAAAGATTAAAATTTGATAGTGTTAATCATACGTGTTTTTAGATTTTCTGGGTCTGTATTACTATGACTTGAGTATGAAGTAATTAATTAACAAACCTTCAAAAATATCGCTTCTCCTTTGGGCACATCAATGAACATATCTCCTCCTACATGATGGACACCTATAGCAAAAAATGAAGTTTATTTCCTTATCAAAAAGAAAACAATAGCACATAATTAAGGTTTACCAAAATGTATTATAGTTTTTACACTTTTATTATCACAATGTTTAAAATTTTAAAAATTCATGTATAAATTTTACAGCGACGTAAACTTCATAATCATTTACAAATCTATCGCGATTAGCATCTTATTACTTTCCTTTTTCTTTTTAATTTAGTACTGATTATTGCTGGAGTGTGAATAACTTAGTGCCATATTAACTGTCACGACCCATTCCCAGGACCATGACCGACGTACGAGGTGAACCGTCTATAGGAGTCCGGCCCATCTCGCACAAGTCTTCAAAGTGTAGAACTTCTACCCAAATATCATATTCAAATAAATAATAAAATAGATAAAGGTTTAAACCTTATTTAATTAAAACAAAATATATATAATATTAAGTACAGAAATTATTTTAAATTAAAATATTTGAAATGTCAGAAACAATAACAGAAATAAAACAAATCTCACAAGAACCCGATGTGGAGCATCTAACACAATCGTACAAATGGGGCCCTATCAGAAGGGCTCACACTACCAAGTCAAATAACTCCTCACTGAGCGGAGACTGTTGATGATCGAAATCACCTGAAAGACAGAGTTTAACAAAAACAAAACAAAGAAAGGGAGTCAAACCCAGTGAGGGATAACACTCCAGATTGCCTCATGCGTGTCTCACAAAGACTGTTTTGAAAACAGTTCAAAAATATCACATGCAGATATAGCCAACATATATACATATGTATACACCTTACATATGTAATAGCAATTCAAAACCGTTTCAAAATTGTTTGCAACTAAAGCAAACAATATGCACGAAATCATTTTCTAGACCTAAGCAAACCAGAATATTTTCAAAATAAACTATAGCTAAAAAGCTTTTAAAACAAAGTAAAGTTCTTCAGAAATCCTTTTGTCTTAATAACGATTTCAAGACCAACCCCTTTAAGATGGAACAAAATTCCAGAATACGAAACAAAAATTATTTATGAGCAGTTATCAAAGGTTTTGGAAACAAAACTCAAAACCTTTGCAGTTTTTCTCAAAACTTCATAATCAAAGATTTGTCTTATAGGCATCATAATACTAATAGTATTATTTTCAAAATCAAAACATACATTGTAGATATTAGAGTAAAAACCATATATCACGGATAAGGAACCATAAACATAGTGTGGTGTGGTTTGTGCCACTCTACCACCGTATAATGACCGTTGACTCTGCCACTAATTCATAATCCAATCATGTGTCTGATCAGGACAACATGGCTACCGTCTACCCCGATAGCTAGGTCATAACATGCATTGATATTGTCACGACCCTTTCCCGGGACCATGACCGGCGTATGAGGTGAACCGTCTATAGAAGCTCGGCTCCTCTCATACAAGCCTCAAAGATTTAAAATTTATTTTTTTATACATTTATTTAAAACATTTGTTCGAGGAAAACATACATATCATATATATATCAAAATATAATATATGCAAAAATATACAAAACGATCTAATCGTAAAACATAATATCGAAATCAAATACAAAACCTCATAATCCTACAACATTCGGAATGGAGCATCTACTACCAAAACGTAGCCCAACAAAAAGGCGCTACTAACCACAATATATATGTCCCACTGGGCAGAGAATATCCAAAGGCTGCTGGGATCAAAATCAACCTGTAATCATGGAAATAAGACAACACAGAGAAGCAAAGGGGGTCAGCCCAGTGAGTGAAGGACAACACTCCAGATTGCCTCATTTGTGCCTCACAAAGACTGGTTTGAAAACCACTTAAAAACTAGCACATGCGGTATACAATAGGTATACATATTTATACACTATATGCATAGTATGTTTTCGAGAAAACATTTCGAAATCATTGGCACCAAAAGTATACACATGCACATTGGTAAAATACTACCCATAGTATTAGGTTTTTCTGAAAA